>JAVTVY010054853.1:0-31644 GCA_036873755.1 Hanleya hanleyi | reverse complement strand
GTTAGCTCTTTCCATTACAAATGGAAAGACCTTTTGTTATTCTACGGATTATTATTATTCTACTTTTGAAATAGCGGCTAAATGGCTTGATATACAGCTTAGATATTTGGCACCTTTGTAGATACGAGGCTGTACGTTCTGGTACAAGTATTCAATTTTGACCTTGACCTATTGAGCTATGGGCTTTTTTGATAAAAACACCATTTTGCGAATATTGATCAAACGCATAAGGCGATGCAGCTGAAATTTGAAATGTGAAAGTTTGCAGATACACCCAACAAAATAACCAATAAAATAAGTAGGTCACGGAAGCGGTTTTAGAGTTCTCTCCCCTGGTGCTGTTTTTCGTGTGGGCTGTGTACAGCCAAAACTAAAGAACATACCTAAAAGAAAGTTGATGGTTGGTAAGTGTTACATATGGTCATGCTGTAGTTATATTTTTTAATTGTTACTTAACAAGAACAAGCAGTTATCTCCCTTTTAATGTTTTTCAAAACCCGGTATTTTATAAGGAAATAGGCTACGGCATTGATACTCCTAATATCAATGAACACTTTAATGACCGAATAGAATGTGACCTTAAGTTTGACCTTTGACCTCCAGGAGCGTCTCTGTATGAGTGCAAAGTTAGGTGGTGAAATCTTGAACGGCTAATGCGATCAGCCTGAAAATAAGGTCACGTGACCTACATCATGTTACAAGGTCACCACTTGTCTCAGATCTCGGATTGACCTTGACCTTTGGAGTGGTAAGCATCCAAATATTGAAAATACGGCTTCCATCTTCTGAAAAACTAACGCACTGACAATTACAAAACAATGAAACAATAGTGGGCACAATATTGTCTTTCTTTTGGCACTACTTATAAAACGACCCGATGTGACCTTGACCTTGAATACGGCACAATGTCAAAAACATTGTTCGCATTTTTCTCAAAAACTACAACATGCAGGAATCTGTAAGTTAGTACATTTGTAGCCCATGATACAGGTATGACGTCATTGAATTTTCAACCTGACCTTGACCTTGGTTCCAGCGTGATGGCCCTTTACATTTTCACCCTTGAAGGGCTGTGATGAGAAAACTATTCCTCACTTGGTCTTGAAATTTGCATATAAATATAGGTCATTACATGACGTCACAGAAAAGAACTAGAACAGGAAAAAAGGTACCAGAAAGTATAGGAGATATTTGACAAAATTTGAAAACTACAACTCCAATCCGCGCCATATTCACAGGACATTGAGAGAATATATATATGTATTTGCCTTTGAAATTTCAGAAAAGTACCTTTGATAGGTGTAGAGATATTAAAACAACAATTTTCCCTAACTATTAAGCCGCTAAATGATTCTCTCGCCCTGTTTGTGGTCATTTGTCGATTTCATCTATTCAATGGTTGCTGTCAATTTCGCTATAACGATTCGGCTGTAGCACTCGAGGCATCCCGTGTAAGCAATAAAATTAATGTCGTGTTACATGACGGGGCTGGCTCATTTTTGGAAACCATATAACTCTTGAACCGCAATAGATACGGACTTCTAATGTGTTGCCTGGTACTGCCAAGAATGAGTTCTTTCGTTGATAATGATTCCGTATTTTCTGGTAAAAATGCAACTACGGAACCAGTTTTGCTTCATGTCCCATGACCATCGATAGTTGGGGTCATTTTGTCTGGCAGAAAAACAGTCTGTGAGAAGCACAGTCTCGAGGTGACCAAAAATCAAGCTTAACTTTCTCCATTCAAGCCATTGTTTGGACTCCAGGGACAATTTTCTGTACACATTTCAACGTACTAGCATTTTCGGATCGATGAAGGAGCCGTCTAGGGCTCAAATAAATTACAAGCGTCTAGTCCGTCATTCATAATCCAGCCGTCGTCCATTAGAGAATATCCGCGTCCATAATCCAAAGACCTATTCCATATTCCATATAACAGTATTAGCACCAAATTCAAAAAGACAATCATTGTATACATAAAAATAGGCTTGTTTCCTGCAAGAGAGAAGCGGTCAACAGTTTTCAATGATGCCGGCAAGACATCATGATGTTCCAAAAATATCAAATCCGTATCGCTGATCAGTATTCTTAATCCATAAAATTCGTTGTAAAGTCGTCATCTAAAGAATGATGTATCTCAGTCACGCTTTGATTGTGACTGTTCATATGAGTACCATGAGGATCTTGAAGTACATGGGTTCATAGGCCCCTAGCCCCGGGTTAAGCAGAAATGTGTTCAACAGCTGCTGCTCACCAATATAGGCAAGTTTGTTAGAAGAAAAACGCGATAAAAATCTATAAGGCAGTAACAAGCAATGTGAAAAAAACGTGTTTGTGCGTTTAAAGCGACCAAAACAATGGTCCCGACCAAAGCGGCCCGCGACAATGTGTTTACTCATTTGCATTAAGAAGGGAAAGACCGCGCCATTGTACCAACAATGTCTAGTAATATTTGAGATTTTCAAACGTTTTCGGTTTAAGGGAAAACGTTTCCGGTTATGATCGTCCAATCAATTTTTTTTATTAGTGCCATCTATATTCAAACCTCAACATCAAAACGTGTGAATGTCCTCTGGCAAAACGTTTCCGGTATGTAGTCTGTTTTAACCAATCAAAATAACCCTTACAAATATGCAACAATATCGGAAGAATCTTCCGTCTGACTCATGGCTCTTTCCAATCGGGTTCTGATCGACTGCAGCCGACTCTATCTGTTGCGAATGGGCATGATGGGCAAACTTGCAATCGACCCGCCGGCCGCCATTATGTCCTGTCAAATTGCCCCACGTTATCCTTTTAATATGAAACGTAAAGAAGTCTCGAATATTACTACCGGAAACGTTTGCTTTTTGACAGGAAACGTCTAAAGTATTGGGTGTTCTATTCTTTAATTGCATTAATAAAAATGCGGATCAGGGGACGTTTTTTAAGAATCATGAACCCTAAACATGATCACCTCACCCCGGAGGGCAGGTTTTTAACTTCGATCAAATTGGAAAGAAATATTTCCTTTCTTAAACAACTAATGTTCTACCTTTTTACTGGGATCCAATGTGCTATTAAAAGTATTAAATTTATCTATCACTTTATAAATCTAATTTTATACTTGACATGATTGAGAGTTCCACATATGACTTTAAGAAACATTTGATATATTCTGCTTCGTGTCGTATTCAGTGGAGTGTCTATTTTGTATCATTTTTAAGGAGAATTCGTCATATTTGGTAAACGTCTCTTAGCATAGCAGATTAGTCTCCCCTGTTTTACATACTTGTTTGCGAAATCCAATGGGTGAGAGATGTCATTAAACAAACTGTTCTGAGAAAAACGGCGGTTTAGAAATTGTGAACGTTTAGAAATTGTGAACGTTTAAAAAGTTTAAACGTTTAAACTTGCACCAACCAATCAGATGTCATGAATTGACATTTGGAAGACGTTTCCTGTCGAAAAGCAAACGATTCCTGTTGTAAGACCCAATACTTTAGACGTTTCCTGTCAAAAGGCAAACGTTTTCGGTAGTTAGGTCTTTCCGTTACAAATGGAGAGATCTTTTGTTATTCTACGGATTATTATTATTATTAGTATTCTACTTTTGTAATAGCGGCTAAACGGCTTGATATACAGCTTAGATATTTGGCACCTTTGTAGATACGAGGCTGTACTTTCTGGTACAGGTACTCAATTTTGACCTTGACCTATTGAGCTATGGACTTTTCTGATAAAAACACCATTTTGCGAATATTGATCAAACGCATAAGGCGATGCCGCTGAAATTTAAAATGTGAGAGTTTCCAGATACACCCAACAAAATAACCAATAAAATAAGTAGCTCAAACAAGCGGTTTTCCAGTTCACTCCCCTGGTGCTGTTTTTCCCGTGGGCTGTGTACAGCCAAAACTAAAGAACATACCTAAAAGAAAGTTGATGGTTGGTAAGTGTTACATATGGTCACGCTGTAGTTATATTTTTTAATTGTTACTTAACAAGAACAAGCAGTTATCTCCCTTTTAATGTTTTTCAAAACCCGGTATTTTATAAGGAAATAGGCTACGGCATTGATACTCCTAATATCAATGAACACTTTAATGACCGAAAAGAATGTGACCTTAAGTTTGACCTTTGACCTCCAGGAGCGTCTCTGTATGAGTGCAAAGTTAGGTGGTGAAATCTTGAACGGCTAATGCGATCAGCCTGAAAATAAGGTCACGTGACCTACATCATGTTACAAGGTCACCACTTGTCTCAGATCTCGGATTGACCTTGACCTTTGGAGTGGTAAGCATCCAAATATTGAAAATACGGCTTCCATCTTCTGAAAAACTAACGCACTGACAATTACAAAACAATGAAACAATAGTGGGCACAATATTGTCTTTCTTTTGGCACTACTTATAAAACGACCCGATGTGACCTTGACCTTGAATACGGCACAATGTAAACAACATTGTTCGCATTTTTCTCAAAAACTACAACATGCAGGAATCTGTAAGTTAGTACATTTGTAGCCCATGATACAGGTATGACGTCATTGAATTTTCAACCTGACCTTGACCTTGGTTCCAGCGTGATGGCCCTTTACATTTTCACCCTTGAAGGGCTGTGATGAGAAAACTATTCCTCACTTGGTCTTGAAATTTGCATATAAATATAGGTCATTACATGACGTCACAGAAAAGAACTAGAACAGGAAAAAAGGTACCAGAAAGTATAGGAGATATTTGACAAAATTTGAAAACTACAACTCCAATCCACGCCATATTCACAGGACATTGAGAGAATATATATATGTATTTGCCTTTGAAATTTCAGAAAAGTACCTTTGATAGGTGTAGAGATATTAAAACAACAATTTTCCCTAACTATTAAGCCGCTAAATGATTCTCTCGCCCTGTTTGTGGTCATTTGTCGATTTCATCTATTCAATGGTTGCTGTCAATTTCGCTATAACGATTCGGCTGTAGCACTCGAGGCATCCCGTGTAAGCAATAAAATTAATGTCGTGTTACATGACGGGGCTGGCTCATTTTTGGAAACCATATAACTCTTGAACCGCAACAGATACGGACTTCTAATGTGTTGCCTGGTACTGCCAAGAATGAGTTCTTTCGTTGATAATGATTCCGTATTTTCTGGTAAAAATGCAACTACGGAACCAGTTTTGCTTCATGTCCCATGACCATCGATAGTTGGGCTCATTTTGTCTGGCAGAAAAACAGTCTGTGAGAAGCACAGTCTCGAGGTGACCAAAAATCAAGCTTAACTTTCTCCATTCAAGCCATTGTTTGGACTCCAGGGACAATTTTCTGTACACATTTCAACGTACTAACATTTTCGGATCGATGAAGGAGCCGTCTAGGGCTCAAATAAATTACAAGCGTCTAGTCCGTCATTCATAATCCAGCCGTCGTCCATTAGAGAATATCCGCGTCCATAATCCAAAGACCTATTCCATATTCAATATAACAGTATTAGCACCAAATTCAAAAAGACAATCATGTATACATAAACATAGGCTTGTTTCCTGCAAGAGAGAAGCGGTCAACAGTTTTCAATGATGCCGGCAAGACATCATGATGTTCCAAAAATATCAAATCCGTATCGCTGATCAGTATTCTTAATCCATAATATTCGTTGTAAAGTCGTCATCTAAAGAATGATGTATCTCAGTCACGCTTTGATTGTGACTGTTCATATGAGTACCATGAGGATCTTGAAGTACATGGGTTCATAGGCCCCTAGCCCCGGGTTAAGCAGAAATGTGTTCAACAGCTGCTGCTCACCAATATAGGCAAGTTTGTTAGAAGAAAAACGCGATAAAAATCTATATGGCAGTAACAAGCAATGTGAAAAAAACGTGTTTGTGCGTTTAAAGCGACCAAAACAATGGTCCCGACCAAAGCGGCCCGCGACAATGTGTTTACTCATTTGCATTAAGAAGGGAAAGACCGCGCCATTGTACCAACAATGTCTAGTAATATTTGAGATTTTCAAACGTTTTCGGTTTAAGGGAAAACGTTTCCGGTTATGATCGTCCAATCAATTTTTTTTATTAGTGCCATCTATATTCAAACCTCAACATCAAAACGTGTGAATGTCCTCTGGCAAAACGTTTCCGGTATGTAGTCTGTTTTAACCAATCAAAATAACCCTTACAAATATGCAACAATATCGGAAGAATCTTCCGTCTAACTCATGGCTCTTTCCAATCGGGTTCTGATCGACTGCAGCCGACTCTATCTGTTGCGAATGGGCATGATGGGCAAACTTGCAATCGACCCGCCGTCCGCCATTATGTCCTGTCAAATTGCCCCACGTTATCCTTTTAATATGAAACGTAAAGAAGTCTCGAATATTACTACCGGAAACGTTTGCTTTTTGACAGGAAACGTCTAAAGTATTGGGTGTTCTATTCTTTAATTGCATTAATAAAAATGCGGATCAGGGGACGTTTTTTAAGAATCATGAACCCTAAACATGATCACCTCACCCCGGAGGGCAGGTGTTTAACTTCGATCAAATTGGAAAGAAATATTTCCTTTCTTAAACAACTAATGTTCTACCTTTTTACTGGGATCCAATGTGCTATTAAAAGTATTAAATTTATCTATCACTTTATAAATCTAATTTTATACTTGACATGATTGAGAGTTGCACATATGACTTTAAGAAACATTTGATATATTCTGCTTCGTGTCGTATTCAGTGGAGTGTCTGTTTTGTATCATTTTTAAGGAGAATTCGTCATATTTGGTAAACGTCTCTTAGCATAGCAGATTAGTCTCCCCTGTTTTACATACTTGTTTGCGAAATCCAATGGGTGAGAGATGTCATTAAACAAACTGTTCTGGGAAAAACGGCGGTTTAGAAATTGTGAACGTTTAAAAAGTTTAAACGTTTAAACTTGCACCAACCAATCAGATGTCATGAATTGACATTTGGAAGACGTTTCCTGTCGAAACGGGGCTGGCTCATTTTTGGAAACCATATAACTCTTGAACCGCAACAGATACGGACTTCTAATGTGTTGCCTGGTACTGCCAAGAATGAGTTCTTTCGTTGATAATGATTCCGTATTTTCTGGTAAAAATGCAACTACGGAACCAGTTTTGCTTCATGTCCCATGACCATCAGAAAAACAGTCTGTGAGAAGCACAGTCTCGAGGTGACCAAAAATCAAGCTTAACTTTCTCCATTCAAGCCATTGTTTGGACTCCAGGGACAATTTTCTGTACACATTTCAACGTACTAACATTTTCGGATCGATGAAGGAGCCGCCTAGGGCTCAAATAAAGCTCGGAAATGTGTTCAACAGCTGCTGCTTACCAATATAGGCAAGTTTGTTAGAAGAAAAACGCAATAAAAATCTATAAGGTAGTAACAAGCAATGTGAAAAAACGTGTTTGTGCGTTTAAAGCGACCAAAACAATGGTCGCGACCAAAGCGGCCCGCGACAATGTGTTTACTCATTTGCATTAAGAAGGGAAAGACCGCGTCATTGTACCAACAATGTCTAGTTTATATTGTTACTGTTGCTTCAATGCATTTTCCTGAGAAGCAAAAGGAACTTGATAATATGATGTCTATCACTGTAGTATCACTTGTCTTTACTGCACCATGTAAACGTCTTGTCTGTGTCTTGTGTGCTGTCCTCAGTGTTGGGTGGTACTTGGTTCGTCGCAATATAGCTGAAATATTGTTGAAAGCGACGTTAAATTCTATTCACTCACTCACTCACTCACTTGTGTTTTTAGTGCTTTTAATTTTGAGTTTGTATCAGATGGTTCAAAGGATCCTCTATGATCAGTTGCTGTTGCTGTGTCCAGATATATGAACTGGGTACATTGTGGAATGACTCGATCACTGAGGGTGGAAGTTGGTAGTGTGTAGGTTTTCTGGATAGTCGGATGAATGGCCAGTGTGTTTGTTTTATTGTAATTTATTTTCATATGCCAGGTTTGACAGAATGTATGTATCAAGACTATTTTGAAGCCCTGTGAGAATTTCGGATATAAGAAGGTCATCTGCATATACCTGCTATTTGTGTTTGTTGTGTAAAGTGACCACATGGCAGGTAGACATCAAATGTGAGGTCGTTTATGAATATGTTAAACAGGGTAGGGCTCACGTTGTCTCCCTGTCATACACCAGGGGTGCTGGAAAAGGAGAAGGGGATAGTATTTTCTAGTTTGATATATAATGATGTATGGACATACTTGTCTTTCAGTAGACTATACAATTTCACGCTCACTCCAATCTTTTGTAATTTAAGTAGGAGTCCTTGGTGCCATACCAAACGAAAGCCTTTCTGGAATCGACAAAACACATTTATAGCTTGTCTTTTTTATATTTGTCGATTAGGGCACGGAGTACAATTAAATGGTCTGCAGTTCAGTGGTCCTGGCGAAAAGAAGGTTGTGTCTCAGAAATCGGGCCATTGCTTTCAAGCTATGTTATTAGTCTGTTTAGTATTTTCGTCAGAAGTTTACAGAGGCAGCTCAGAAATGATATTCCTCTGTAGTTTTCGGGGTGTCTTACTTCCATTTTTGTGTACTGGGGGTAATATAACCCTCTGTTCAAAGTTTGGGAAAGTGACCAGTCTGCAGGATTTTGTTAAAAAGCTTTATCATTGGAGGTATTAAAACTTCTTGTCCATATCTTAACATTTCATGTGTTATTCTATCTGGCCATGCTGATTTGCCGTTTTTGAGAGTTTGAATAGCAGTTTTGAGTTCTGTGAGAGTTATATGGTGGTCGAGGACTTTGTTATGATGTTGTGGAGATTCTTCCAGTTGTTTTAGTTCATTTGTTATGCAATGTCATGCGGTTCTTGAGTACCGTATCTGACTGACTCAATGTTTTAAAATGCTTATGTTGTGATTCGAAAGTGTCTTGTGATGTGCTTATTTCAGTTGATAATTCATTAGAAGATTCTAAGTATTCAAGAATGGACATCTGACTTCTGTATTCTCTTTATGACCAGTGATTTGAAATCTTTATGCTTCTTTATTATTTGTGTTGATGTGTTGTTTCTTCACTTTTTTTTGCATGTGATTATATTTCTGTCCGACTATTTCCTTCCGAGGCTGTTTGGAAAGTATTTTTTCGAAGTGAGAGAACCGTACCTAGGAGCGCTCGGCACTCTCATTCAAATTTTGTCTTATTTTTATTTTTCTTACGTTTCCCAGATTTGTTAGGGGGTATGTATGATAGTTTATTGTCAGATGGTTTTAAGATAAAGTTAGCCAATTTTTCTGTAGGTGCATCAAGATTTGTTTGGAAATTTTCAATCTCCGAGCACATGAATTCATTTCTTGTAGGATTTATTATTCATTCTTTATTTTCAGATGGATTATTTGGAAGAGGGAGAGTAAGTTTTCACATGTTCTTTTACAACACCGTGCGTGTCCATGTTGTTTCTGGGTATGGTATTATCTATATTATATGAGTGTGGGAGGGTTAGAAATTGGTCCGAGTCATCGTCTAAGTGATCTGGTGTTAAAATCACCGTCCAGGAGAACATTTCCCCTATAGTTTTGCTATGTCAAGTTGATCGAACTGGTCGGCATAGTAATGGGAATCTGATGGTGGAATATAAACTGGTTCAGTTTTTTGTTTCGAAAACAACTATCATCTTTTGAAATGAAGATGCTGGGCTAATGAAGGTTTTGTGCAGAAGAACTGTACCTCCAGATTTCTTTCTAGTTGGGCACTAACCTTGTGCTGAAAAGAACACATGTTCATAGCCTCGTAGATGATCACGAATAGTTTTTTGTACATTTTCCTTCATCCTGGGTTTCGGTAAGTCCAACAATGTCAAATTTTCCGATAAGGGTATAAAATTCCGCATCATTCAATATGTTAAATTCCATCGATATTCCAGCAAGACAAAGGCAGAATAGGCAGAATAGGTTATATGTCGATACATCCACTGGACATAAGTATTATTTTTCATTGCGATAGGTGACAGAGTTGATTTTTAATAGATACAAAAAAATAATGTTTCTGTTTATAATAGTTTGGTACAACAATTTGATAATATATCTACTTTTTAAATCTGAATGAAATACTGGAGTCATCTTATAATATACTTTGTATGTCGAGCAGTCTAGAATGCAGTTGCGGTCATATATGTACTGGAGCACTAGTGGTGAATTATAACTAGAGGTAGACACAAAATTAATAGCCCGATAGACTATTATCATCCGTTATATCAGAAGCACTTTGTTTTACTTAACAAACTCGCATTTGCTAGTATGACCAGGGATGAGCACCGGGAAATATGGGGTTATTTGCCGCTTGCATACAGTTCCACTTGGTAAAATCCGATTCCTTTTGCGAAGTTCTGCGAAGAGTTTGGTGTTGTCATCTGATGGATTGATATCTCGGATTGTGGGCTTCCGTTGGTCCTACTGGTGGTGGGTTCCTTGATTTCGGTGGTAACTGCTTTTCGGACTTTGAGTGAGATTTTCGTTTATTGTTTCTCGTTTATCTCCTCGCGTATGTTTGATGAGACTGCTGGTTTGAAGGATTTTCATCCTAGTATGAGATAAGACACATACTTCAAATTTCTGATCAGTAGTCTGTGTTCAGATATATTTTGTCCTCCGCTGGATGGTCCTGGTAGTTTATATTATTGTTACTCACAAACTTGGCTCCATTCTTCTCGTACAGTGAACGCAGCTGCATGTTGATTTTTTTCCAAAATGGCTTGCTTTGCCTCTCCTGGATGAAAGAACCATGAAGATGATTTCACTGGTTGGGATTAACCGTTTGGGTTTTGATGGTGTTCATCAGCGTTTGGTACTTCGACATAAGCACACTTTCTTTTGTGGTGTGCCCTTCGTTTGCGCCTATCAGCTAAACATATCTCGGATATTTTGTGGCGTCGGTCATGCCGCTAACATAATTTGTGGTGCCTTCAATTGTTTTGTTTCTTAGGGTAGCCACATGCACCTCTGCTTTCATTTTCAGATATAACTTTTCTCGTTGGATATTTTTAGTGTGAGAGTGTCGATCATTGGTATATCAGCTTTATTGTTTGGGGTATTCCGGGAATCCAAGTGATTGTTTCAGTTGGAGTTGCATGGCCCGGTGCCTCTGGTGTTTTTTTTTTGTAAAAGCATTCCCTCATCTGTCGTTTCAGTTAAAAGAGGGGAGACCTTGCACCATCGGCATGTTATGCAGTACGAATATAGATGGTTCTTCTGACTCCCAGTGCCATATTGCTGGAATATTTATTTATTTGGCGTTCAGTGGACAATTTTATAGTTTTTATTTCATCGCTGAAAACAACTTCGATGCTGTCCACTTCTTCCTCAATTTGGATTGTTTTTGCCGTTGTTTGAGAGACAAACTTTCACATCTTCCAACAGGCCACAAACGCTCTGTTCAACGCACTGTAGATTGTTACATGAGGCCACATTCACACCTCGCTGCCTAAGGGACTGTGCTCTATGAGCAAGGCTTTATTTGATTGTGGAACACATCGCGGGTGATTGGAGATACAGTGAAACCGGCCTTGATGGTGTATGAAGGTTTGTCGGCAGAGTCGGCACACCGGGACTGGCGATCATGCAGGCACTTGTCGTGTCTGCCAGCTGGAAGTCCATCGGTATCAGACTAATTACTGAGCTGACAGTTTTCATAGCTTTTACAGTAGTTCTCTTATCAGCCAGGGTTGCTGTAAAGATAGGCCAGAAATACACTGACTGCATATTTCTAAAGACATCACAAAAACAAACTGATCAGTGTGATGCTTTGTATCCCATTCACGCTTTATTGTAGCTGTTCATTTGAACATATTGATCGAAATGTCCACACGACCCTAGCACCGAGCGGCATTAGATACAAATAGTTCAGAGCGATAAGAACCATACAAACGAAAAGATACAAATGTTCGCTATGTTGTGCAGCAAAAAGTAGCATGCCATGAACATGATGAAGTCACGAGTTAACTCATACCACCGACAAGCCATACAAATGCCAACTCTGCCATAAAAGATTACAATGAAAGGTAATCTTGAGCAACAACAAAAAAATACTCAGAGTAATAGATGTACAACTGTTCATTCTGTGTAGGATTGTGAAGACTGTGTCTGGGCGCCGATTCTTGCGCAACCTGATAAATTGTAATCCGGAAATGTTACGTCAGCGATCCGATGACCAATGATTTGACCTTTGACAAAACCTGTTTGACCAGGTCCACCGGTTCCACGAGGTCTCCGAACAACACAAATGAATGGAACGAGTTGAAAAATCTGGCACCATTAGCCTTGAACCAAAACGCAAAGGAAACGCAATCATACTTTTCGTCAAAGGGCTTTCGAGCGCCCTGAATTGAGCAATATCATCAGGACTGATATTAAATCGATGAACAACTGTACAAATCTTTCTTTCTAAAACCCTGTAAATCGTCTGTAATCCTTGAAACATTTTATAGACCCGCTCTTCCACTTTCCCGCGAAAGAAAACAGTGAGGCGCTCGACGGGTGGGACTCGCCTGTGTTACACAGTATGCGGAGTCAACACACAGAATATAATTTTCTTACGTCAGCTACCCGACCCTCCAATTGTTTTCACCTGAACAGGTAGCAGAGTTATTTCTCTTGCTTTGAAGTTCTCTTTGAACACGTAACTTCCGCTTTACACTTTTGATGGCGATTTCACGTTTTAAGCTCTGTGAATGTGGACCCTCTTTTACCAGTTGTGATCATTTGGCTTGTTGTACACTTGAATGGTAAATGTTATCATTCTCTCCTGGCTTCCCTGTTTACGTGAGTATCTTTATTTATTTGTTACGACCAAAAAAAAATTCAACTTCTCAACCCTACCTACAGCTATACAGAGAAATGAAATAAGTCAGAAATAAGTCGTACGGCTATACGCATGTTCACACTGGACGAAATTACCTGTCCAGCAGGGCGAAATCTGGAGGTGAATAAAGGAACGTCACCAATTATTTGTTTTGTTTCGTTTAAAACAGAGCAAAAAAGTAAAAAAGAAAACACGAACCGACACTACGACTGGCCTGAAGAGACATGAACGAACATAAACAAGTAAGCCTCGCGAATATTTTATCGACCAATATTCACTACTGCACAGAATGTCAATTAAAAAGTCATTAAAATGCCATTAGAATGCCATTAATATGCGAATATCCATTAAATTCCCCCATTAATTTTTGTTCCAATATTTTTAATGCGCAAAATATAATCCCATTAAAACACCATTAAAAATTCAACTTAATGGCGCACTGCAACAAATTGCCATTAAATTACGCTGGATATCAGGGACTCAAATTTTAATGGTCTATAGATGCCATTAACATTTGCATGAAGCCGAAATTAATGGCCTGCATTTGCCATTAAAATTACTAATGGGGTCAGTGAGAAAGGTTAATGGCATTAATCTTCCTCTAAAATTGCAATGTACTGAAACTAGTGGGGTTTTCAATATTAATGGGCAGTTAAAGGCAATCACCCAACCCTCAATTCGAGTGACCTTGTAATATGGTAATGTATATAGATTTCCCGCACAGAATTTATAGACTTCGGATGTCCGGCCTTGATGCTTGAATTTCAGCCCTATACCATATTAAGGGATATATGTTAGAGAATCATAATGTTCTGTGTACTGTACATGTATTATTGTATTTCATGTTCACCCCTCTGAAAACAAATTTAACAGAGAATCTTCTGGATAAAATTGACATAATGGCACAATGTTAAATAATTCAGGATTTAATGATGATTAGGCTGGTTAACTGCAAATCAAAACCCAAAGTATCCAGCCAGTCGCTGTACATGCACACTTCATTTGAAGACAATTGTACCTGTATACAAAGAATAAACCTCAAACCCCTCGGCTTTTCCCCTCGAGGGTTTGATATCCCTGTGTGGTGTGAATTTGGGAATTCATAGTAACATGTTGGTTTTATTTAACAAGAAAATATCCTGAGATTATACACATTATGCACAAAAGAGACCGCAGTTAGGTAAATAAGTTTCCAACACGGTTTTGCTCCTGTGTACGGACGGACGTACATGATGATAATAACTCTGGGTCAGAATTGGCTGAGGGGTAAAAGTTGGATTAATAGAAATTGGGAGAAAAATATTGAATATTCAAATTGAAAAATTAATTCATTCATATTGGATATTTTCCCTGTGTATATATGCTGTTAAATAGAAGGTAACTGGGAGGGGGGTCGGAGGTACTATGATTTCAGTTTACAAGAAAAAAAACAACATTAATCAAGTTGACAAAGTGCAATTTTTGCAAGACTGTTATAAAATCTAAAAACAACAGCAACAACAACAACAACAATAAATAACTTACAGATATTGCTACAAATTTCTTTTTGGTACATACATTATCCACTTTCATACAGATGTGCGAGGAAATGAACTCATATCTACTCTCTCACATAACCTTGACATATGTCAATATTGGTCAGTGTTTTATATATTGTCGCGTAGCAAAGTTTGAAGGAAAAGGTACAGTACCGCCCTTGTTCAGAAAGGAGAATGCCTCTATCTCCGAATATTGGAGAATTAGCCTAGGCGACCCCTGGTGTGTTGTGTGGTGGAATTGTTCCCGCGCACATCAACTGTGACGTCTGCACAGGTTGGAGGAGTTTGCAAAGGACCGATCAGAAATGGCGCTTGTCACTTTTTTGTGAAGTTGTGAATTGGATGTTAACGCAAATATCTGTCACGACTATGCTCGTCGAAGAGAGAGAACGAACAGATACGTTCACAGCTAAATCAGTTGTACTTCGAATGAGGCAGCACTGCATTGGGAGTTGCACATGTGCAGTCACGTGGTACATTTTGGGTGAGTTCCGGCCGAGGGCATATGGGACGTAACCTGCGGGAGTTTTGACGGTCGCGAAAATAACATTGAAGTCAATGGGAATTTTTTTTAAAACGAAGTTTTGCAGTTTGATTCTGGTTGATAATATTTCAGAAATCCATTAGCTTTCAAGCAAGACAACTTGTATAATTTTCACTCCTATGGAACAGACGCTGTCAACGAAAAACTGGCGTGCTCCATGCAAATCTTACGACGCCAAACGACCGGAACTCACCCAGCAGGTCATGTGATCGACACTTGAGAAAGAGGCGAATGGACGAATTCGAAGCTGCCACACTGAGACAACAGCAGCAACAACAACAACGGTACTTGCGAAGGATTTTGCGTTGCCTTGGGGAGTATAAAACGTGAGTTTTGAGTGATAATTGGTCTTGATATTATATTATTTGACGAACAGCCCCACAGGTGGTTAGGCCTATGTTTTCTGGTCTCTGATGGACTTAAAAATCTCATGACAATTACAATTTACATGCACCGGTATATATGGTCATGGACAAAGCATTTTAATGTAAAAAACTTACGTCAGCACAAATTATATAAAAAAAAATAATATGAACAATTAACGTAGCGTCTATGCTGCAAATTTGGGATGATATTTGATTCATCCCCATTTTGAGAAGTGCTTCCGACTCTTCCCCCCTCCCCCGGTAATCCAGGTCGGGCAGATTTCTGCTTCAAAGATTCAGTGTGACCCACTGTTTTGCAATCGTATGGATAGAATACATATTTATCAACTTTCCTGGTGATTTATTTACTCTGTGCAGGTCCCTCAACGGTAAAATAAATGAATTATCCAGCTTGATCTTTCAAAAACGAAATCAGTAGCCGGCTTTAGAACAGATGCGCATAACACCATCTAAATTCAGGATGATACAAGTGAAAAAAACGGAATCCTTCCATTTACATTTTTCTGTATTTTCCTTCTATTATGCGTGATACTAGCAGTTGAAATTTTACAATCAAATGCAGACAATGTGAAAGCTATAAATTATAGAGCCGTTTCCGTCTTTCTTGTCCGAAATCCCTACATTTTCAATCGGACTCTTGCCACCATGGATATGTATAAATTCTAAGATGGTTAACTATTATGTTTTTGAAAGATCAAGCTCTATATTGTTTATCTCTTTTGTCATCATTTATGGAATGAAAGCAGCTGGACGGAGAACTAAATATCTAGGAAAGTTTATGAATAGACATTATATCCATACGAGCGAAAATTTTACGGTAGGCCACATTGACTCGAGATGTAGATATCTGCCTGACCTGATCCAGGACGTCAGCGGTAGAATTTTTGCGACAGGAATTTCCGATTCGACGGCTAAACCCTACGTTGTAAATATCACAAAATCAGTAGGATTTAGCTTGTTAATCTACCCTCCCCCCTCCTCATTTCAAATACTTAAATATGTGCATATAGCATATATATATGGCTTTTTATATTTCATATTTTATATTTCATTATCAGACACTCTTTTGTTCCCTGGACAGCATTCTAGCCATTTTTTGATTTCATTATAAAGTATTTTTCTGCATTCTTATGGAAATTTCTTTCATTTTATTCAGTTATACAGTCCCCTCATGATCAGTTAGCCACTGGAAACAGCAAAGCTGAAGCTAATGTCGAAACAAAGGTAACTTTGCCTCATCAGTTTTTAACATTATGTAACTCAGTAACTGTTAAATGGGGAATATTTTGCTGCAGCATTTATCCTAATTGAGGGGGCTGATTGTGAAAATATTTTACTTCTTCTAGCGGTGCATGGTTGGGTGGGTACAGGTTCCTGTTGCTTCAATGCATTTGGCTGAGAAGCAACAGAAACTTGATAATGTGATGTCTAGCACTGTAATATCACTTGTCTTTATTGCACCATTTAAGCATCATCCGAACGCATGGCACGATCATACGTAGAAACTTCTGCCCATAGCCATGCGGTAACGGGTGATATCTGAGTGTAATAGGGCGTTTCCCAAATGGTCACATGCGATTGGTCCCGTGAGACCCGACATCGGCGCAATCACATTCATAAAATGAAGGCACACCTCCAGAAAGCGATCGATTGAAATGATCTCTTGGTGGGCCTCGAAGTGCCCCCATCACAAAATAAAAATCATATCATTTTCCTGTGAACTGCCTCCGATTTTATCTTTTTTCTAATATGTTAGGCCGTTTGTTATATGATTTTTCTTAAGACAAACAAAGAAGCATACTCCATTATAGTGAGAAATAAAATAGCTAATTCGCACAACTTCGGTTTGGTCTCCCACAGTCTTGCGCCTCGAGCACTCAAGTGCAATCGACATGTCTCACATCTGAGATTCCCAGGTCAAAATATTTGAATTCGGATAATTTCATTGGCTCGTTTAAATAGAGCGGACATGTGACTTGATGCTTGGGGAAGCTGACATGGGGCGAAATACACGGAGAATGAAGCCATTGAGCTAAGGGTAGTATTGAGTGGAACGTGAAATGCCCTTAGCAAGCTAAGATGCATGTACGCGTCCTGTCTGTGTCTTGTGTGCTGTTCTCAGTGTTTTATAGGGTGGATGGAGGCTGTCTGGTTCCATGCTGCTTCAAAGATCTCCATAAAGCAGATCTGTATACTGCTACCATAGCTAAAGAGGATTAAATAGGCATGATCCAGATGCAGTGTGTTAGTCAGGATATGCATTGGAGTCTGATTTTATTGAAGTCTCCGTATATGATTGTATTTTAAATTTGTAATGAAAAAAAAAAATGAAAAAAACCCAAGTAAATTTACCAAAGTTATACTAGCTGGTTATTTCAACATCAATAGGAAATGGAATAAGTCTGCTAAATCGTGTGACTCCAGCTAGGTTGCTTGCATGTGCTCTTGCAGACAATTTAATAATATTACAATTGATCTCAAGACCTCCAAGTATACATAATCGTTACCACATGGGCCTCAAAGAGCAAAATTTTAAAACGATAATCTTGTTGACAAACAATGGTATTGTGATGTAGCCACTTTCCTCTGAAATGTTCTTCTCCTTTCCTTGCCACAGACAGTGGCATACACCTTAACCCCCCCCCCCCCACACACACACACACGCACACTCAAGCCAATATTTTAGTTTTCCATTTAGTTTGCCATTTCTGTCCTTAGATGGCTGACTAACTTTCTTCCTTTCATTTGTTGCAGAGCCTCTGTGTCAGTATGGACAGCAGCCTCGCCATTCCAGCATTTTCAAATCCTCCGCACTTGCAGTCCCCTCAATTAGCAATGCCAAGGCAAATGGCATAGCGAAAATAACAACGTATTGTGTTAAATGCTGGTTCGATGCAACAGGATTTTTACCGGGGCAGGGTCTCATCACCGTTGGGGCTGCATCTGTATACAAGAAATATTGTTTGCGGCGGCATTTATGTGGACAAATTGCTGCGATTCTCAGTGGTTTGTGACATTCACAATTGAAAAGTAAAATCTGTCATTGTGAGTTTTGTGCATTGCCGCTGTGGTGCATGTTATTGTATACCTTACTCAAAATCAATTTATTGATGGAAAACAGGTTTCACAATTATACTTTGGTTTTTCTCGTTATTTTAAATTACACCATAATACAAGTTCACTTAGCCTCATATATTGTGTTAGATAATGCTGGATATTCATTTCCAGGATAATCATCTGGAAATATAGTGCAGAATTGATATGATGATTATGCTGGATATCCAATATCCTGGATTTTGGCATTCTTGAGTATAGGATACCAGGATACTCCGTTGTCCAAGTTCCGCAGAACGGATTGTCCTTGCTATCCAGATCGAAAGATAAATGTTGATACACATGGAAGCCAACGATTATGTGGAGAGTTAATTGTATATAATACATCCTGAAATGGCGGTTTCTATGAAAGTGATTCATTGATTGTGGCCAAACTTGACGTCTTGGCATTCGGCATGTCACAGATAGGCATGCAGGGATATAGGGGATGCCAGAGATACGTTGTTCTGAGCATAATAATTAGCTAAATATTAGATATTTAGATATACAGGTTAGACTAATTAATAATTATTACTCATTTAACAATTCTCTTGTAGCCCCGCTTTATGCTAGGTGGCCATTCGTGAGACTTCCAAGGGCAGGCCTGTTACAGATATTGACCTCCTACTGGAAAAATGGCTGCTGTCGTAAATTGTGGTTTAGCCACAGAGCCTTTGGACTAAACCCATCCGCTAATTACAGGACTAAATAATTACTACATTCTTACAATAGTTCGCATCAGAAAAATTGATACATTTATGCCATTAAATTGGCATTAAATCAGTAATTTATTACAAGCCATTAAACTCCGTGCCATTAAAAACCCATGACATTTGTCTACCCCATTAACATTTATTAATGGCACCCTTAATTTGGATGCAAATAATGGCATTTTAATGGGAATGGTAATGGGTTATTGACCCATTAACATTTTTAATGGTAAATATACCATTAAATATAAACCATTAAAATACCATTAATTATGACCATTAATTTTTTTGGAATAGCTTGTGGAATTTAATGGGTGTGGTCGAAGATTAATGGGGGCTTCATCCCCTTAAAATGGATGCAATTAATGGCAATTTAATGGCCCAAGTTAATGGTTCTTTAATGGTGTTTTAATGGTTAAAGTTAATGGTTTGTTAATGGTATGTTAATGGCCAGCTGTGCAGTGGTGATTGGTTTATACTTGGTGTAAGAACGCACAAGACAAAGCCTACAATAGCCTGTCTGAGCTCAACAATGCGTCTAGACGTGACCCTTTTCAGCTGCACAAAAGCCTCAACAAAAGCCTCAACAATGCGTTCTTACACCAAGTATCGACCCGAATATTTAATCAGTTCTTACCTGCATACAGGTGCTCTGAAATGGCGTCTGACGATTCATGTACATGAAGGAAAACATATAGATGAAAAGCCCTACATACACTTTGTACGTATAGGTGTGCAGCGAACTAACCCATACCGGCGACTGGCCGTACAAATGCTGTCTCTGTCATAAAAGATTTACAACGAAAGGGAATATTGAGCAACATAATATAACTCATCCAGGTGAATACATGTAGCTGTACAAATGTTCCCCCTGTCCTATAGCTGTACAGAGGAAGGCAATGTGGAAAGAACAATATAATGGGCGACCGGTTGGCCTGAACAGTGTCCAGGATAATAGGAATTGAAGGTATTCTCATGTCTTGGTTCATGTAGGCACCGCCACGATATGAATGAAAAAAGTTGGTTGAAAACTACGATAAATGCCACTCACTCACTCACTGACTCACCTTTGGATGTTAGTCTACAATTATTGTTTAGTAATCTCAGTAATCTTTTTTTTGTTTATTTAATGATTGTTTTTTTAAATTATTCATTCATTTTTATTTTGGGCGCGTTTCCCGTTCAGCAGCAGTGTTGGCCGAAAGACCATTAAACTTCGTTTGCAACAGTAGACGGCTATTGGGGCCAACGCGGGTACCCTAAATTAAAATAAATCGAACAAGGCATTCAATGACCACTTTGGGACTCAAACAAGAACATGTGACAGTGGTATCAGGGGGACAACTCTGTTTCTCTTTGGCGAAGACAGTCCTATAACTATGTTTGCAGTCATTTTATCCACTCGTTGCAAAGCAGAGGTGCCAGAGGTTAGTGAGGCTCTCACAATCGCTGGGATTGTGTATGCTAATTTCATACCGGATGGAATTATGCAGAACAAAAAGCCAGCTTGGGCATTTTGCTTGTGTTATACAATTTAAGGAAGTCTGGGTGTGAGTAAAATCTGTGTTTTACCGTGTTTTAGTGAAAGACTTGGAATTGGGATTTCTCACTTGGTGGTGGAAACTGGACCCTCTTCCTGATCTTTAACATTCAGTACCGGTAACTGTCTTTCGGTTCGGGTGTACCGTATCGTACTCGGGTTACCCTTGGACGAAGTACCTGTATGGTGCCATGTAATGGGAGTGGATCTGGGGGATTATTGATGTATTGTTCCTTTTCTTTTCCGTTCAAAACTGATCATATGTCACAAAGATGTTTGATGAATAAATCGTGCTCATCGCTCATACTCCATTGCGTTGCGTCCATGAACGTTATCTGGATTTCTCGAGAGGGGTTAGTTTCCCATGCTTGCTTATTAGAGAGCCCAGTACTGTGATTACCTGAAGTTGGGCATTAACCGGGGATCCTTCGCCCCCCCCCCCCCGCGCATGTATATTGCCCGGTGTGCGTATGGTCCCAATATTTAAAGAGGAAGCAAAACTTAAGTAGAGGTCTGATATTCAAGGAATTTTTGAAGATGAGATTCTGTGATGTCATCAAGACAACTCTTGATAATGAGCTAAATGTCATGAGTGGAAATTATACATGTACATGTATGTACTAACTGAAATGTTAATTTCATAATTTTAATATATGAATGATTTATCTGTGGCTGTTGCGTAAAAAGAAAGTTAATATTTGGTGAAAATATTGAACTGAAATTTTGAGATACTGGACTGGATTGTAACATGTGTAATTTAACTGAACTACAGATTCAGTCGTTGAAGTGCCAAGTATTATGATGAATGTTTTAAATGCTTGAAATGACAGTGAGACTTGGAACAACAGTTTCCAGACACGATTGTTATTATTGCATGGTGAAATCCAGTTGAATACAATAGCCGATGACAGGTAATCTCACCATAGTTCAGTCATGGCATGAGAAAGAGCTTAATATACACAAAACACTGGCTCTGTGTCCGTGCAGAATGATTCAGTTGAATGTCAGTTAAATTAACCCTCCATGTGTCAGAGATGTCTATACACTTGGTATAATTTGCTGGAAACTAATATGCGAAGAAAGTTCCAGAAACAGTTGGAAAAGCATTTAACTAAACTCTGACAGAAATATTGATATTCATTTTGGCATTTTAATTGGCCAAGATAGTCCTGTTTGTTCACAACTGACTTTTCAGTACTTTGGTACAGAAACAGTAGAAAGAGGGTTAAAATACAGAGTGACAGATACATTCTCCATTACATCAGAAAGGCATAGCTGCCAATACCTCTGCCATACATTTGATAGCGAAATGCAGGACATCTAAATTACACTCCACCAGTACATTGGTGACAGTGATATGCTTAAAATCAGTGCCAAAAATGATGACAGCACTTTCAGAGTTAAACAATGGCAGTGGAGAATGTATCTGGAACTTTTGCACTCGAACAAAGAAAATTAATAAACTATAGTCCCAAGCGGGATATAAAACTGAATTGAGCGTGAAATCTGCCTCTTCTCTTTCCTACAAAGCGGACTGAAGTCGTCACTTGAGTTATCAAAAGTTAATGTGCCAGTTATTTGTTAGAAACTGAACTGTTTGTAGCTGGGATTCAGTAGAGTAAAAGCAAGAGAAATGTAAGTAAATTTTGATAACAGATTTTATTACATGTATTCAGTGTGAGAAGTTTTAGTTTAATGAAATTTTAGATATTTGCTGGTAACAACATCAGAGTGAATTTGTGCAGGGGGCTGCCAGGCTGGTTGCACGGTTGATATTATGGGAGATGGTCTTTTTATAAGTGATTAAGTCCCGTGCAGACCAAGGCAGTCCCCAGCACATACCTTACAGGGAAACCTCCTGTGTTGTTGTTTGATGTTGTTGTTGCTTGGCAATGCGTTTAATTTTCAGTTAATGGGCTACTGTAACCTGGTTGTTTATGGCCTAACCGTATCATTGGTCAATTCATATTATTGTCAAAAGGTAGTTAAAAGTTGGCTCGGGAAACACGCATAAGTGACCAAATTATCGTCTGATTGTTGAGCTGTTTCCCCACATTAAGTTTCACGAGATACTCTCATAAATTTAGGAAACCATAGCAGAGTATTAGTCTCATTTGACCCAAAGCCAACACATATTTGAACCAGGATTACAGTTAAAACATTGACGCATTGCCAAATCAATGTTTGGAAACTACATATTGAGTATTCTTTTACAACTGAAATGACATAATGTTTATTGCATGATCATTGAACAAGCCGCATGCCTTGTTTTATAAATGATGTATTTGTCCATGATATTTGAAGTTGATTTTATATAAACAAAATTATCTATTGAAGATCACTGTTGTGTTTGTTGGGTTGAGTCATTGTGAAGACCAGTATATGTAAGCGTCCTGAGATCCGACGCTCAATTGACAGCCGTTGTCCAAAGAATTTCATATCCATACGTGTCAAACGGTCAGGATAGTTCCACGTTCTGAGCGCATCGTTTCCGGCCTCTGCTCTACCAAAATTGTCTTGTTTATTGGCTCCCCAGCTTGAAGAAGTGGCCATTTGACCCCTGACCTTGAAGGGTGTCTGTCATATGGCCCAAGCTAAAAGCAAGCTTTTAACATGGTCGTTGAACCCTGGACAGAACAGAACTCTGACCCGGTATTGACACTTATATTATGATAAATTTGCTGTTGCACATGTATTTGCTCCAGTAGAGATCATTTAACCACGTTTTTGGCTGTTGTATCCATCAGATAACCATTTACTTGCATCCCCTCAAATGAATATTGCATGTACTCAACTGACACCCAGTGATTTTCATGTGTTAACCAGACTTGACATTTAACCTCTTGTATCGGTGTTGTGAGAAAGCTTTCAGTTTGACTTCTCTGGTTAAGGGTGGGTGTCTAAAAGAAAGTAAATGTCAAAGATTAAGGGCTACATATTTTTCAAGCAGACTTGCTCATTTCATGTTAAGCATGCGCAGTATACAATTGCATGTACATGTACAGTTATTGACTCAAAGTGACATCATCGTATATGATTGAACAGCACAGCTACATGTACACGAAACACTGCTATTACCACATGTTGATTTTCTGGACCCTGTTTGTGCATGAATGCCAATTTTTGATATCTAGTTACATCCCAATGTCATAGTTTATGTTGTACATGTATCTAATCCTACATTCTAAATATCTGAGTTTTTATAGCATATTTTGAGAACTAATTAAATATGCACTCACCATTCAGCAGTGTTGTATGAGCATTTCAGTGCACTGAATATTAGTGAATTCAAACTTTAACTCTAACTTGTAGTAGGAAGTTACAAATTTTGGAGTTGTAATGATGTCCTTTCCCTTTTGCAGTACAACTATATAACCAAACACTACATCTTGAGGAAACATTTTGACTTTCCTTAGTTCACTTCTAGTGTACAGATAGCATTGTGACCTTACTATTAAGGACAAGGTTAATTCAGGAATTCAATAGTATACACAGGTCTGGTACATGTATTTTGTTATAGATTTGTGACTCACACTGACATTTGTGTTTCGCATTTCGAGGTCATCTAATCACCATTCTTCAAGAAGCAGGGCACTTGCACACTGTCTTCATTCATTGTGATGCCAACACCTGGAAGTTATTCTCTAAAGTTGTTTCTCAGACACTTCTGGTGAAGTGAATGCAGTCGACATAGATCCTGTCTTTTACTTTCTCGAAATAGAAAGTGATACATTCTTCAGTTGGCTTCAGTTTCTTTTAAGTTAGTTTTCTTTATGTTTTACTTTCAAGTGTAAAACCAGATCTTTTGCTACACTTGATCCATTGAAGGGAAGTTAATACCCCAGTTTTTCCAACATTTCCATTTGTGGAGGTGTTTCCTTGAAACAAGTGAATGTTTGTGTCTTTTGTGGGTTTTCCATTGGTATTTCTTGATCAGTTCGTTGTGTCTTGATTATACACTGACTTTGATTTCTTTTTGAGTAGTTTACATCGATGTTGATAGCATTGAATATTTGTGACATATATTTGTTGATATCCTGTGGTTTCTTTATGCAGTATTTTGTGAAAAGTTTGTGATTTTGAGTTCAAGTAGACATTGTTCTTTACATCAAAGAATTTTATTTGCCATCCTGTTGTTTACTTGCATCAACGAGATAACCTGGCCGAATGGGGAAATCCAGATAACCTAACTCTGGTAGATCAGGCACAAGCTGATGAACAGCAATTACAGTAGAACCAACAAAAGCACGTGAATGAATTGAACATGTCTTTGATCAATTCTACCAGGCCCGATAAGTTCGCAGGCCACACAACAGAGAATGCACGCCTATTTCTAGATCGGTTCATCTGTTTTTGCAATTTGCATAATATTGCGGATGACAATAAGGTTAATCATTTTCGATTGTTACTGAAGGATGCTTCAGAGCTTTGGTTTACCTTGTTGCGTGAAGATCAAAGGAATACGTGGCAACACCTTCTGGAAGCTTACAATCAGAAGTATTTGAATCAACAGAATCAGTTTGCAGATGAGCAGATGCTATTCAACAGAGTTCAAGGTCCCAGTGAGAGCTGTGAATCATATATTTTCGACATTCAGAGTTTATGTGTTAAACTTAATAAGGATGAAAACATCACCAAATTATTGATCATAAGAGGGTTGAGACCAGAGATTCAGTTCCAGGTCATCATCCAGAACCCCCCAGATTTACAGGCCACGATCCTGTGTGCCGAATTAATTGAGGTAGCAGCTAGAATGAATGTTGAACACCAATCAAATATCTCCAGCTTGGAAGACTCTGGCCTTCAGTTAAAAGAAGAAATTGAATCATTGAAATGTCAAATATTGACTCTCAAAGAAATCCTGGGACATCTTTCTTGTGAATACGAGTCGACAGACCCACCTGAGGTGAGCAAAGGTAATCCTTCTCCACCTCAACATGCTCCAATATCTTTCCTCTGTGCCAAGTGTCACACCCCAGGTCACACATCAGAGACTTGTTGGAAGGTCACAGGTCATCAGGGCAGAAACTTTGAAAACATCACATGCTTCAAATGTAATGGAATTGGGCATTTTGCACGTTTCTGCCAAGCACCACATAATTGTGGACAGAGAAATTTTTCTCCGGCGCCACCCTCAGAAGGAAATAATGCAGATGGTGGTTATCACGAAGGCGATGGATATCAAAATTACCAAACTGATGGTTATCCAAACAATAAAAGTGGGCGGAATCAAAACAGAGGGACCCAACAACAATGCTCTTGGGGAAAAACAGAATTTAAACGAATAGAGCCTGCCAGGGGAAGACAAACCCACTATAGACCTGGTAGGCATAATCAATTTATTGACAGAAGTTATGGTGGTACTAAAAATTTCCCTAATTTTAGAGACCAGAAATTTAGTAAGACGAACAAATTGTTGCAAAGGTTAGCTTATCTTCAATCAGATAACCACTTGATTTATCCAGATAATCTGGTTCCAATTCAAATTTTCAATACTCCTGTGTTGTCCCTAGTTGATACTGGAGCAAGTGTAAGTGCTATATCCAAGTCATTTTTCGACAAACTTAACAGAGAAAATCCAAAACAACTTAGGCTTCGGGCATCGGATTATGGGCTAATAACTGCCATAAATGGAGAGACCCTAGAGTTATGTGGGAAAACTACTTTAAAGATCACAGTAGACAATGAGCCTGTCAAAGTAAACTTTCAGGTCATTAATGGATTGACCCATAAGGTTGTCTTAGGCAACAACTTCTTGAGGGACAATGGAGCAGTCATTGATTTCCGACGAAATAAGCTGACCTTACATTCTGGATCTGCTGTTTGTGCAGCCACAAGGGTGACTATTCCAGCCTACAGTGAAGCTGTAATAGATACTTTTCCCCGTAAATCTTTACCTTCCAATATGACAGGTATGATACAGAGCACATCGGTTCTGGATAAACTGGGCTTAGTTGGCTCAAGGACACTTGTCTTAACCAAAGACACTTGTGTACCATATCAGTTGATAAATCCAACAGACAAGCCTGTTACTATTTACAAGAATACAGCAGTTGGAAGATTACAGCCATTGCCATCAAATGTTAAGATCTCGCCTTTGAACTCTGACGAAGATCCTAACCCAAGTCCTACTGGGATAAATGGTATTGGCAGAGAACTAAAGACGTTTCACAAAAGAACTGCTGCAGATACATCAACCCCCTCAAAAATCTCTGATCAGATTGACCTTTCTGAGTCAACTTTGACAGAGGATCAAAAGCAGCATCTTTGCAACCTATTGAACAGAAACAAAGATATCTTTGCTACCAAGCCTTCTGAACTTGGGACTGCAAAGGGGATCAAACATTCTATCAAGTTGGACCCCAATACACCCGTGATTCGCAGTCACCCTCATAGGGCAAATCCACATGACAGGAAGGTCATTCGTGAGCAGGTTGAAGAGATGCTTGATGCAGGTATCATTAGCCCAAGTGACTCAGAGTTCAGCAGTCCAGTTGTACTTGTGGCTAAACCAGATGGTCAAAATGCCTTTTGTGTCGATTACAGAGCAATTAACAGGCACACAAAGGCTGACGTTTACCCTTTGCCACGTATAGACGAAACACTGCAGATTTTTGGAGACACAGGTGTGACCCACTTTTCCACACTTGATCTTCAATCAGGGTACTTCCAGATCCAGCTAGAAGAAAGATCAAAGGATAAAACAGCCTTTGTGACACATGACGGTTTGTATCATTGGAACAGGGTGCCCTATGGCCTCTGCAACGCCCCGGTCACCTTCGTACGTCTTATGAGCTCAGTCTTGAGAGGGTTGACCTGGAGGTCATGTCTTGTGTATTTAGATTGCATCGTTGTTTTCTCGAAAACGTTTGAAGATCACCTGTGTCATCTCGAAGAGGTTTTTGATAGACTGAGAGCTGCCGACTTAAAGCTGAGGCCATCAAAGTGCCGATTTGCCCAGAAACAGGTAAAATATCTGGGGCACTTGATTTCCTCACGTGGCATAGAAGTTGACCCTGAAAATGTCAAGGCAGTACAAGATTTCCCAACCCCCAGAACGGTTGCAGAGTTAAGATCACTGCTTGGACTTGCAAATTATTATCGCAAGTTCATAAAAGGGTTCTCACAGATCATCTCCCCTTTGACCAATTTGACAAAGAAAGATGTCAGATTTAGGTGGACCCCAGATTGTCAGGAAGCTTTTGAACAAATCAAAACAGCCTTGACCACTGCTCCAATCTTGGCCTTCCCCGATTTCAGCCGTGGTGCTGAATTTATTATCCACACAGATGCCAGTCATTCGGCACTTGGGGCTGTATTGTCACAAGTTCAAGATGGTGTGGAAAGAGTTATCTCTTATATTGGTAGATCAATGCTACCAGGCGAGAAGAAATATGGCATTACGGAGAAAGAGGCTCTCGCGGTGTTCTACTCGATTAAGCGATTCGATGGCTTTATTAGACATCATCATTTCACGATCGTGACAGATCATAGTCCACTGATTTGGGTTTTCACCAAACGTCCTGCATCAAACCGAATAGCCAAATGGGCATTTGTCTTGAACCAGTATTCTTATGACATCAAGCACATTGCTGGCAAACAGAACATTGTTGCGGATGTCCTGAGTCGACGAGAGTATGATGAAGTTGTGAAGGAAGAGGATATTCAACCAAATGTCCCACCCTACTTGGATGCATTGCTGATTCAGAGGAAGAAATTAAAACCTTCAAAAAGACCAGCAAAAGAGATTGTAAGCCCTGAAGCGGTCTCGCCGCCAGGCCGTCCAACACTTGAGACTTTCAAAGAAGAGCAGATTTTGGACCGGGCCTTGACCCCAATAATTGACTATATTCAATCAGGTAGAATCCCTGATGATAGTCAAGTGGCCAAGAAACTACTGTACCAAGCAGATGATTATGAGTACACTGATGGTGTACTGTTTCACTACGGTCGTCGCCGACTGAAGAAATCGGGACCCCCAGGACAAAAGCTTGATCGACAGATAGTCGTACCAAGACACTTAGTCAGTGCAGTCCTCCTAGCTCACCATGACCACCTGAATACAGGTCAGCATGGAATAGAAGCTATGACATTGTCAGTAAAATGGAACTTTTACTGGCCAGAGATGCATAAAGACATCACGAGCTGGATTAAGTCTTGTAGAGTCACCAAAATGACCAAGAGCTCGTAAGAAATCAAAATAGGGAAATAGATGTTCTTAAGGGTAGATGAGACTCCAATGGAAAGGGATATTTTTACAGAGATCAAGTTAATTAAACTGTTGGAACATGGAGTTTTTAGGATAACAGTAAATACTTGATTGAAAAGAAGAATGTCAGAATCTTGAGACAAACACATAAGACATATGAATAAGAGACGTGACATTGAGAAGATCCTTGGTGTTCAGAGACTTAAATGATACTCTGAAGAAACTGAGCTTTAGAGGCCTTTATTTTAATTGGTATTGATAATTATTTTGATATTATTAGCAGGATAATTTGGCTATGTTTTATATTGTGTTATAATGTTTTGTGAGTACCGGTATAAAGAATATTACCGAGGTTATTTGAATTTTCGTGTTGATGAATATTTTGAGTACTAGAGTGAGAATACTAATGAAGTTAATTCTGGAAATTTGTGACATTGAAAATTATAATGAATTGGAGATAATGAATAGATTGAAGTTATTGATTGAATTATGAACTTATTGAACATGCGTATCTTGATATTGATGATTTGTTTTATGTTGAGAATATTGGAATTTTATTGGAAATGACCATTGGGTTTAGTTCACAGATGATTTTTATGAAAAAAAAACCCTTGAGAGGTAAGTATAGATACTAATCAAGACTATACTTTTATTTTGTAGTGCCTTGCAGTAGAATCTGTAAACACACCACAAAAAAATGACCCAGTCGAGATCAGCTGCAGTGACTCGTCTGGACCCTTCTGAGTTGTGCGCCAGTGGCAGAGGACATGCTGTTTGGGACGCTGAACTTATGGACTACGACCCTGGAAATCGTTACAACCACATTAGGGATTTTTTTTTAAGCAAACAGAGTATAATCTTCTCCTTTGCTTATATGTAAAATGATTGACGTATTGCTTATACTGATCATTTTCTAGCAAGCTAGCTTGTTGGGCAATTCCCAATATTGACTAAGCTAAAACAAATCCTCTCCCACGAAGACGCGAACTATTTGAATAAAAAAAAAACGAAGCATGTTGCAAGACCAGACTTGGAGTATTCTACATGGCTGAAGTAATCAATGGCAATAGACTAGCTTCTATTGAACCTATTTACTACCTGCCTATAATGTATACAAGACTTGAGTGAATTTTAAGATGAAGTTGAAATGATGGAATTTAATAGAATCAAGAAAATATAGCCGATAACAAGTATCCATAGCTATAGCTGTCAAGTTATGAATTTTTCATTTCAGCGATTGGCTGAACTATATATCAGATTGCTAGCCAGATCATTGTGGCTGAGAAATAGTGTTCAGGTTAATGGGAATGAATTTACATTAACTGATGAAAACATTACTTTTGGAACATGTTGAATTTAAAATGAATTTTGTGACAATGTATTGCAATGACAGATTTATGGAACATACTGTTTCGTTCCCAGATAGCGACGAGTAAGATTGACTTATTGAATTACAATGATAACCACGTCGATATGTATTTGAGATAATGATTGACAATTGCATACTACGTTGCCATCACATGACAGTTCACTACTGAATTAGGACAATAATATGTGACATAACTGGAAGCTATCAAGCGGACTTATTTCTGTATACATTTGTTCCACTAATAACTTCTTACTTTTCAGATTGGAGAGAGATCAAAAGCGAATATATAAGATTTGTTGTGTCCAAGCTTTGATCAACAAATTCTTGAAAGATTTTAGATCCATTTACTATAGAGATCAAATTGAGTGGACACATTCAAGTCCATCTAAGAAATTCCACATTGAAAATGGAAATGATTATTAGCAGCCTACTGCATGGCTGAAGAAAATGAAATTTTGTAATTATTTTGTCAGAAAAGCTAGTGATGAGAAGCTCATCAGTACCAACCACCAAAAGGTTCCAATTTCAGTACTTTTTGGATATCAGAATTCAGTTTGAAGGTAATGAGATTTGAATTCTCCTACAAAGGGGATTTTATAAGCGTAGTATGTTATAAATGCTGATAACCTTGTTTCAATGATTGGATTGCACCTGTTCCTGTTATGATGCAAAGACCCTACCTCCTTGTAGGCTAGTATGGTGATAACATGTATAGTGATCGGCATCGTACATTTTGATGGTTTGTGACTTCACAGGTCACCTTGGTCGCATTAACAGAATAGTCTGGTCGTAAAGAATTTCCTGCTGTCAGTATGCCTAACATCAGAATTGACTTTCAAGGGCATCAGCAACATATGTATTTTTGATGAGTTTTGATGATAAATTGTCTTAGGATTCAATGAGATTCAAAATTAACAATGAATGTGTGAAGGCCCACACATTTGAAAATTAATTTAAATTCTTGGGCACCTCCACCATAATCATCGGAAAGGACGTTGATTCCTTTCCAGGCATTCCGGGAGGACATAACTGTAGACGTCGGTTCCGATCACTGAGAGGAGGTGACAGACTTTATTGAGAAAGTCGGGGCATGCGAATAATTGTGCATTCATATATCCCAATATATAATCGTATAATCTTACTATATATTCAACAATTATATATATATATAATTTTTTATATTTTTTTTTAACAAGTCCCAGTGCAAACAGTTTTGAAATATCTTCCATAATGTTCATGTGATGTTCATTGTAACACCATTGAGAAATCAAAATCAACTTCCACATGATTTAACATCTATGTGCGCCTGTGTATTCGGAAGGAAAACTAAGGTGTGTTGTTTTTTTTGTGAACAATGAGGCATTGACAATACTATAATAAATCCAAGGAACATTGGGATTCCATAGACACTACTTGTGCTAGAATGGATGAACTTTTCCCAC
>JAVTVY010054852.1:0-31679 GCA_036873755.1 Hanleya hanleyi | reverse complement strand
GATGTCTTGCCGGCATCATTGAAAATTGTTGACCGCTTCTCTCTTGCAGGAAATACATGTTTATATATACTATGATTTTTTTTCTTCTAAATTTGGTGCTAAATAGGTCGTTGGATTATGGACGCGGAGATTCTTTAATGGACGCCAGCTGAATAATGAATGGCGGACGAGACGCTTGTATTTGCAGACACATGAAGAAATTCAATAAATATAGCTCATCAAGGAACAAACTTTGCGCATTGAGCAAGAATGATGTTTACGAAAGCATTCAAGGCATAGTCCTTTTTACAAAATGCACTAATATGATTTACCTCCCCTGCTTTTCCAGATTGGAATTGGCGGGAAACGCCTCGATCGTTGAGTTGGGTGGACGATGATGACACGACAAAAACTACCATGAATTTATAAATCCACTGTTACTGTGATATAATTAAAGGGCAGAGGAAAAGACAGCATCAATTCATCTAGAGACCATAGAGAAATAAATACCGGTAATCGGTAAAGTCGAGTAACATGAGACCAACCGATTTACCTCGAGAGAACCTTGAGCAAAATGTGTCAAATGAGGAGATATGGCACTTGTAAAACGGTTCAAATGCCAACATACACTCACTTTATATAATTACAAACTGATTAAACAAAAAAGCAATGACCACTTATGTTTACATACCTTTGGTGGATACACATCATCAAACAACCACCATCTAAGACAAGCACCAGCGTGTAAAATGGCGCGTGAGCTATTACGTCAATTCATTTTGTACATGTTTTATCTCCTGTACATGGTACATACAGAATCCAGGGCATTTTTGCCAGTGGACATTTCCCCCAGCGGACATTTCCCCCATGGACATTTCCCCCAGTGGGCATTTCCCCCGGTGGACATTTCCCCCAGTGGACATTTCCCCCACCCTATATGTTTAGGTTATTTTTACGTTAGTTTTAAAATAATTTGGCGAAAAAAATATATATATTTTTTTTATTTTCTATAAAAAGGATTTTAGGATTTTCACTTATGTTTTACGATAAATGAGTGAAATAGTGATAATATGTTATACCATATATATCACTTGGTGGTAAAATAAAAGATGTATTTTTAAACAAAGTAATTTTGTTCTATTTTTTACCTCAGTTTTCACTTTAGTTCAATTTTATTCTCATCAAATGACTTCGTGACATCGACCTATACGAACAGTTAATGTTATGCTAGATCTATGCATCTTTTATCTTGTTTTAAAATGCGTTATAAGACTGTATAATACTGATATATACTGTGTACATGTATATGTATAATATCTTAAATTTGTGTTATTGCCAAATTATTTAAAAACTATGTTCAAAATAACCTAATAATATAAGGTGGGGGAAATGTCCACTGGGGGAAATGTCCACTGGGGGAAATGCCCACTGGGGGAAATGTCCATGGGGGAAATGTCCGCTGGGGGAAATGTCCACTGGGGGGAATGTCCGTACACCGTACAGAATGACAATAATGCGTACTAAAAGAGACAGTCGGTTTTAGAGTATCTGCCATCGTTTTCACTGATATCACTGGATCCACCAAGAGAAATCTTCTTGTGATGTCGAAAGGCAAATCAACGTACTTGCTATGAGGTTATCCATGGAAATTAGCAAACATAATCGTCAGGTGGCAAAACGTTGATCAGAGATGGCACTGCAGTCAACAGTAAATGTATTCGCACGGGGTTAAAGAAAAAAGAAGTCCAGTTGAAATAACTGGGCCGCTCCGAAACTCAGTGACCAGCCGTCGTCCATGAAGAATTTTCTTTATGCTCACAATCGAATAACCGTATTCACTACGGTGACATTCATCAAAATATAGCTCCGAAGCTCCGAGCCCAAGAGATCCGAGCTCCGAGCCCAAGAGCTCCGAGCTCCCGAGCTTCCAACGGTCCCGTCCCCCCGAGCTCCGAGCTCCAAGCTCCCAACTGTCCCATCCTAAGAGCTCTGAGCTTCCAAGCTCTTGATCAGTTCAGTGGGTTTAGAGGAGAACATCCTTGAATGTTTTCGCATCAATGCAAGATGGCTGCCGTGGCTTTCGACCAATCGATTTCTTCTTCTTGTGATATGCATCTCTTTGCTGCAAAACTCGGGCAGTGTTGCAATGGAAAGGGGGAAAAACTATCGAATTAGGTACGCGAACAGTCGAGTTACATTCATTGTAGCACGAATTCCAAATGTGTATGAAATTAAATAATGAAATGCAATACATCATGTTGTATCGTTGATCAGTATTCTTAATTCATATGATTTTCGGTGTCGTAATCCAGAGAATGATATATTTCAGTCCCTCTTTTGATTGTGTCTGTTCAATGAACACTATGGAGATTTTGAAGTTCATGAGTTCATACGGCCTCCAGCCCCAGTTTAAATGAAATTAGACGCAAGTTACGAAACGTAAGGCCATAGATATTGCAGGCTACGCTCGTATTTTGCTACCAGCATGCCTACCATTATGTGCTCCGGTATTATAATGATGTTGCTCCCTTGCTTGTCTGCATTTAGGTAATAGGAAGGACAATCCCCGTTGACAAACCGGGGTAAAAGCGTTCGCTGTCCGCTTATTTTCGTTTAGGTTGACCTAACGAAACGCGAACGGCACTAAATGTAAACGTGTTACAAGCGCGTTCCAAACGATTGTAGGAAACGAAACGCTTACGATGTCCTAAATATTTTGTTTCTGAGAACCCGTTTCCTAGCAAACGCGTTTACTCTGATCGAAACGCGTATATAAACGCGTTCCACGATTGTTTTAGATCTTCAGTGGTACTTTTTTGACACTTGACATCTTGTTGTGGAAGTCACGATGGGCCAATCTGCAAATGATGTTTCAATCCTTAATATGGCGTATTCGGTTCTAACAGACAGAGGCAAGTATGTCAGAGACCAGATGCTCGGGAATAAGATAGAGAAAGGGTAGAAGTAGTACTTTTCCGTCTTCAGTAGCAAGAGATATTTGGAACACTTTTCTTTTAAGTAAAAGCCTTTATAATACAAACGTATTCGAGTCGATTTGAGCATTCTTTTTCGAGAACGTTGCTATTAAAAATAATGTTATTTTAATTTTAGTTTCCCAGGTTTGGAAAGGCCACGCTAAGGTAATTCTAAATTTATAAATTGACTGTAATTAGAGACTGAGACCTTTAATCGGATACCTTCAATTTCCCCATTGTAATCATAGAGATAGTTTCTAGTTATAAACGATCGTCGTTAGTCCTATACGGTTACAGTTAATAGTAAATGCCATAGTTTCTAGTTATAAACGATCGTCGTTAGTCGTATACGGTTACAGTTAATAGTAAATGCCATTGCTGAATATAAATCCGAAGCGTGTTACTTCACTCCGTCAGTCTACATGAACATCTGCTTCCCTCAGTGTGAACTTCGGAAGACCGTGTATGTAACACAGAGTAAGTACAACTTTCTTTTTCCGACGTTCCTCAATTTCAATTAGGTTTTTGGTTAGAGCGGTATCGTAATGTGAACGACATCGCAGGCTAACATACATTTAAGTTATAAGTATATGCTGATTCGAAATATTTGAAATCAGGGTTGCGAGATTGTACTTTTTGGATAGAGTATGGACAAGTATATATCCAAATATGCGCAAAGTCCCGATTCTACGTCGCGAGTTTCAGAGCTAAGGTACTGTGTGCATTGTGCATTGCGACTGCATGGGACTTGCGTTATCGCATAGTAATGGATAACAGGCTTCATAGGAACCCCCAAACGTATTGGTTTTTGCAGTAAATATGTTGTTTTTATTTATAGCGAAAGCTCTTGTGTCCCATCACTGAACAATTTGAGATTTGCCAGTCGAAATCTCCCATCGAGAGCGCAGCGCTCAGCTCAGCATCGCGCTCAGCTCAGCATGCAAACTCGATATGACAGCAGCTCCAATTTCGCGGAAAATTCAAGCGATTCGGGATTGGCTCAATTTTACAGATCATATGATGAACTACCTTCATAGCTATGAAGTGAACATGAAATATCAGGAATAGTCCATGCATATTTAACAATCATGGATCATGCGGGGGAACTGAGACACATGAAAATTCGAGGCTGACCAAAGAAGGCAATGTTCAACACATTTTTTTCTACAATTTGCTCATGATTTGAGGACAGAAAAAAGGCATCTGTTTACAGTAACGAGGTTTTTACTCCAACTGCAAAAACTGACCTTTCACCTTGTATAAATGTGCCATTCTCGCTACTGTCCTCTCCCACGGACCTCCCAGACGTGTTCGCTGCAGTCTTCACATGCGCAGACATCCATTTCACCGCGAGGAGGCGCCATCCTGTATAAAATCGCCACAATGCTCATTTTCACTACAGTTTATTTATCTCGCATGCTCCACACGTCAAAATCATGTGTTACCTGCATTGACATCGATTCCATGAAAAGGGGATGCCATGATGTGTAAAATCGCTACAATACCCATTTCCGTTACTGTCTTCTGTCTTGTACGTCCCATGCTGTACAAAATCGCTACAATGATAATTTTCACTAAACTTCTCTGTCATGTGCATGCCTTCTCTCCTTTATAGAATCGTTATACATTACAACAATATAATAGGTTCAGACATTCATTCCATAAACATGACGTGCCATGCTGTAGAAAATTGCTAAAATCCCCTTTTTCACTTCAGCCTTCTCTCCTGTGCCTGCCTACCCTTCTTCATAGAATTGCTACACGTTACAAACGTATAACAGGTTTAGACAACCATTCCATCAAAATGACGTGCCATACTGTACAAAATCGCTACAATGCTAATTTTCACTACAGCCTTTTCTCCTTTCATTGCCGCCAGCGCATATAACAGGTGTAGAGAACTATTCCATGAAAATGACGTCCCATGCTGTGTAAAATCGCCAAAACGCCCATTTTCACTACAGCGTTTTCTCCTTTCATTGCCGCCAGCGCTTTATAAAATCGCTACACGTTACAAACATATAAAATGTTCAAACATCCATTCCATCAGAAGGACGTGACATGCTGTATAAGGCTCGCTATAATGCTCATTTTCACTACACATCTGTGTCCTATCTCTGCCTTCCGTGCTTTATAGAATCGCTACATGTTACAACCATATAACAGGGGTAGAGATCTATTCCATCAAAATGACGTCCTATGCTGTATAAAGTCGTTATACCCATTTTCGCTACAGACTTTTCTCCTTTTGCTTGCCATCCACGCTGTATAGAAGCGCTACATGTTACAACCATATAACAGGGGTAGAGATATATTCCATCAAAATGACGTCTCATGCTGTATAAAATCGTTACAATGCCCATTTTCGCTACAGACTTTTCTCCTTTTGCTTGCCATCCACGCTGTATAGAAGCGCTACATGTTACAACCATATAACAGGGGTAGACATCTTTTCCATCAAAATGACGTCCCATGCTGTATAAAATCGATACAATGCCCATTATCACTACAGCCTTTTCTCCTTTTGCTTGCCTTCCGCGGGTAGATACTTCATGTAGGGAGCTATTGTCTGAGTCTTTGTGCAGCTGAAAAGGCTCAAGTCTAGACATATTGTTGTCCCCAGACTTGGCTATTGTATGCATTGTCTGGTGAATCTTACATGGAGTATGAACCCTCCCGCGCTTTATAGAATCGCTACATGTTACAACCATATGACAAGTTTAGACATCCATTCCATCAAAATGACGTCCCATGCTGTATAAATTCGTTACAATGCCCATTTTCACTACAACCACATAACATAACAGGTTTGGACATCCATTCCATCAGAATTACAAGCGTCTGGTTCGTCATTCATAATTCAGCCGTCGTCCATTAGAGAATATCGGCGTCCATAATCCAAAGACCTATTCCATATTCCATATGACAGTATTAGCACCAAATTAGGCTTGTTTCCTGCAAGAGAGAAGCGGTCAACAGTTTTCAATGATGCCGGCAAGACATCATGATGTTCCAAAAATATCAAATCCGTATCGCTAATCAGTATTCTTAATCCATAATATTCGTTGTAAAGTCGTCATCTAAAGAATGATGTATCTCAGTCACGCTTTGATTGTGTCTGTTCATATGAGTACCATGAGGATCTTGAAGTACATGGGTTCATACGGCCCCTAGCCCCGGGATAATCGGAATTAGACACAAGTTACGAAACGTAACGCCATATATCTTGCACGCTACACTTGTGTTTTGCTATCAGCATGCGATATGTATCGCCAAATTTGAGAAACTTTTTGAGTTGAGGCGCTTGGTGGTGTAGCCCTGTTTTATAAGTTTCTGCAACAATGTTTTGTGACGTTGATTAAAATCGTCACATTTAACACAAGATCTAGCAAATGCTACTAGGCGTGATATGTATACGCCATATGCAGGTCCCACTGGAATATTACTGTCCAGAAAGGGATAGTTTACGATGTCGAAATTGTAATCATCTCTTTTGTCATACAGTCGACGAGAGAGGAGGCCCGCTTCATTTTTATAGAGATATGTCTAAATACGATTTACCTGTAGGGTTATCTGTAGTTTCCTTCAAATCCAGTGAAGGTGGATATATATCCTTCACTGCGTCATTTGTATAGCGATTATCCACAGCGAGAAGATCGTCTATATAGCGTTTGGGGAATGAGAAGGAACGGGCTTTGAATGGATCAGTTTTTGAAAGCGCCTGCATATAGTCATATTCATAAGAGAGCAGATATAGGTCAGCCAATAGGAGTGCACAATTAGTACCCGTTGGAATACCTATATGCTGTTGATATATTGTGTTGCCAAATTTCACATAGATATTTTTAATGAGAAATTCAAGCAACTCTATAAACAAAGAAACATCCCATGAATGATATCTCTTGTATGTAGTAGAGCTAAAGAATGCTTTATGGCTTCCGACATTAATATATCTACGATCAGTTTTCTTTAACACAGATACTATTAATGAACTTAAACGGTCAATAAGGTCCTGATGAGGGGTTGTGGTATAGAGAGTCTAGAAATCCCATGTGGATACATGTCTATACGGTATGTGACCTTTAGCATCAAGTTCTTCCGTAAGACATTTTGAGTTTTTCAATATCCACATACATTCAACGCCAGAGTTTTTAGAAACAGTGGCGCAATACCTTTCCCGAAATGCCGTTAGCTCCTGAAGGGCCCTCGTCAACAGGGTTGAAAGAAGCTTGGTGGTGCAGCTTCTAGAACCTGCTATGAATCTACCTTTGTATGGTGATTTATGCATGGACGTATCATACTGTATAAACTCGTTACAATGCCCATTTTCACTACAGCCTTTTCTCCTTTTGCTTGCCTTCCGTGCTGTATAGAATCGCTACATGTTACAACCACATAACAGGTTTGGACATCCATTCCATCAGAAGGACGTGCCATACTGTATAAACTCGCTACAATGCTCATTTTCCAGCCTTTTCTCCTTTGATTGCCTTCTGCGCTATACAGAATCGCTACACGCCAGCCAAATAATCCAGACCAGCGAGGGAAGCCTGAGTGAGGAAGAAAATGTACCTACCTTTTGGGATAATATTTTGACAGCGGTCATTAATACACAATTTGCGGCGATCGAGAACGCAGAGCAGGATAAATTGCAAAAGGCTTACATCCAAATGCGCCCTTCCATCAGGAAACAGCCATGGTGAACTACGAACAGTATAGCCTGCTGCCGCTTGAAATGAAGGGCGATCTCACGCACAGGTCCATCATAAAAACCAAACATCATTTGGAGGAGAATATGGGTTACCAGCCACCGAGGCCCTGGAAAATACGATCAAAATGCGAAAACAGCTATTCCAGGACATGCTGCCTCAACGGTATCGTGGACTGCCTATTGATGTTCAGGCCAACGGGCGAGGCACAAGGGGAATCGAAGATTGGTACGAGCGGCTTTTGATTTGTAAACACTCACATAGCTTGAGTGTGTTGTGATGGAGCGGATAATAAAATGATTGACCTGTAATCCTTGTTGTTGGTCTCTTAACTGACTGTGGCAATGCGTTAAGACATTAGGGCTTGTGTAAGGGTGTGTGTGTGTGTGTGCGTGTGTGTTTCCTGTCTTTAATATGGAAAAGCGTTATCCAAACGAGGACACACTATCAACCGAGGATGTCCTGGGTTGGCAACGTATTGAGAAGGGTTTCCTAGAAGAGATGATTGATCCATTCCTTATAGGATACCATTTTTCATATGTAGTTTCTCTATAAGAAAAGATGATTATAAAACCGGTTTTCTCCATAGGAAAAAAATTTTTGTAAACAGTTTTGTTTTTAAGAAAACGATTTTCCTAATTGCGCAACATTCTAACGACAGGAGCGTTTGTCAAAAAAATGAAACATTGTTGAGCGTTTGTCACAATGTTGCACAAAATGTCCTCGTTGGACATGAAACACATGTATGCGTGTGTGTGGGTGGGTGTGTTTTTACTCGAACCAGCGTTATTGGACTGCGTAAAAACGGGCCCTGAATGCGTTGAGGCAGATGTCGAGGGCTTTATAACGGCGGGACCAATGACGTTACTTTCAAGGGAAGGTAACACTACCATGGTAGACCAACCCAATAACACCAGTATGGCTGACTCCAGGGTCCGCGTGTTACCCATATGGGTTAGTGTATAAGGATGTAGGTATGTCTCAAGGGCACACCCGGGCGACCCTTTGTCTACCACTGATTACGTCATAGTCACGTGGACACAAAGTACCTCAAGCGTCGTCCACACATCAAACGCTCCAAGACGAGGCCCTCAGAATTCCGCTTTCTATAACACTGCCCGATTGCGCATGCGCAGAACGAAGCGAGCAAAAAATTACTACTCCAGTTAAAGTCTACTCCAAGAGAGCTTCAAAATGACACCATGCGTTACCCATTTGGACCAGGGATGGTCCCTAGATTGCCCAAACACGTCATTGCTCACGCCCAAAATGCCCTCTTTCGTTACTACTGCTCGACGCGACTTTCACGACACACCAGTCCAGTCGTAGTCTACATACCAAGAGCTACAAGATGACACCAAAAACGCTCCAATTGCATGTACAGATACACACCGGACGTCACGTGACTTCTTCTTTAGAACACCCGGATCTGACGTCCACGGAAGTGACCTTTGACCTCCACATGACTTTTGCCCCGGATGTGTCATCTGTGTCGTCATCACGCTGCCTCATTGACAGTCTCATTTCTCCTCACACCCACCGAAATGATAAGAGATTTACGCTTTCTATCAACAATTGCATGGTATAACACATAATATATTTTGCCGCACCAACAAAATTCTTTTTGCAAAGAGAACACAGTGCTACATTTTCAACAGCCAAAGTCAAACTTGCTGCCCCATAACAAATTTCCAGGCATGGCATTGGTCAATACTTTTTCTGATGTAAACACCTGAGAAGGGCTGTCAATGTTATGCATTGCATCATGGGTTGTTTTGGACCAGCAAGGTTTACTTGGGCCCCTCTTGCTGCCCCATAATAATAATAAGAGCTATAAAGACTCCATAATACAGAATGTACAGAAACTGGGTACCGTAGTCAACTTCCTTTTCCCGCAACGAATGAGCTGATTGCCTGAGAGCTCACTGGTATAATCTAATCCCTCTGATTCATATTCATTTAATATCATACCTTGTCGGTAGGCTGACATCACGTGTTCGATTACCGTAGCTAACAGAAGGATACGTTCATAGGGACGCATTTAAAACAAGAAATTCGGATAAGAGAAACAGAATTGGTCCTTTATGACTTTATATTGTTATTTCGAAGAGCTATATATTGACGCTTACAAAGAAACTGTTAACAGTTTCTTCAACTTCAAGTTTCAGAAGGGCCTATATGTGGCAGTCTAACATGCAAAAATGTTTCTGCAATTATTCTGAGGATGTGTCTTTTTCATTTTTCTTCTTAGATTTGACCGGTCAGTAACAGCGTCCACAGTGCTACATATTTTAACCTAATCGTGGATGTAAATAGCTTCACAGGGATAGGGCCAGTAAATCGTTCACATCCGTCAATATGGCCTCTATTGAAGATAGAAGCGTTGATTCGAACGAGATGGCTGTTGTTGACAACGACATGGCTGAAAATACGGGGACAACATTTGTGGCATCACGGAGTACAGCACATGCAGATCTCGATGAGTTCAACCGCGTACAGAAAGACGATAAGAAAGTTGTCACTAACAAAGCTAAACACAGAATGAAGCAAATACATTCCTCATATATATTTCTCTCTTTCATATTACGGGTAAGTTTTTCTTACTTTCTGATTTTATTGGGATTGGTGAAAAAAGCAACAGATTACTAAGCTTCACTTTTTTATTTCTTTATGATCTAGTTAATATTTTCACACACGCGTTTCTCGTCGCAGGTTTCCCAGCAGGTTTCCTAGGGCTACGTCACCAAAGCCATGCAATGCACCTTCTCCCCTTCTTTCTCATACCGACTTTGGTTGGAAATTCGTGCGACTTCGTCAGGATAGCTATGGAGACCAGTGAAGTAACCTAATACAAAACAGTTTCAAAATGGGGAATCTATCGCCTATTGGGGGTCGGGTATGGTCATCAAAAAATGTCGTGTGTCCATTCCGAAAAAGAACAGGCAGCCATTCTAGTCAAATATTATCACCACCCCATTGAAACATGAATAACATTAAAGACTCATGCCATAGCTCAAAGGCTCTTTGACTCCGTATCAGTTTCTTTTCCATCTCAGGGTACGTTGGTGGAGCTCATCCGGCGAACTTTCCAGAACCCCTCCTTACTTCTAGGCGTTGGCTGGCTTTTCGGCTGTCTGATTGGTGGAGCTGTCTATGACAAGCTCAACAAGGCGCTGACTCTATTTTTCGCTACCTTGGCGATGGGTGTTCTCACAGTGGTGATTCCCTGGGGTAGTTATCTTGTCAACGCCATGATTGGAGCTGCTATGGGGGCTCTGACAACAGGTAAGGGGCATTGTATGTATTAGGACCGTGAAAATCATTATTTCCGGCCACTGACTGTGTGGAGATTTTTTTTATATATATTCTTGCCATTTGAAATGGGAATACATATCAAGGTATGGGTTATTCACAAAGATACGACCTCAAGGGTTTAATCCGGAAATGAGCATATTATCTTGACATTTAACTTAGACTGTGAAAGTAAACGAACATTTTGCGAAATTTAGGACGGGTGTGACTTTTGAAATGTAAGTGTTTGAAGATATTTGCAGTAAAGTGAGTCAATTGGGTCGCTTAATCAGTTTTCAAGTTATCTCCTCTGATGAGGTGTCTGTTGCCTTATGGATTTAGCGAGAATCGTTCAGTATTTCAAGTTGTCCACATGGCCATGTACAGTTAAAGCATGGCTAGTATAGAGAAAGACATTAGAATCTACAAAACATGTGTACGGTTTGAGGTGTCTTCGGGCATTACGCATTCAGACTATCAGTCTGTGGGGTCCTGGTATATTGTCTGATCACGACGTTCTATGTTCCTTCCACTATTACATGATATCGATCAGAGTGACATGATGGATGTTCGTGAGTGGGTCTGTAACTAGAAAAGGGCATGAAAACGACGAACATTGAAACCATGGGGTCGCAGGTACACGAGATAACCCACAATGTCCGTTCCATTTGGCCCCAGGGGCTCCCGGGGATTGACCTGGGGTGTCGTTGTGCACACTCCAGGTCATGGTAAGAATAAGCCGCAGCCCCTCAGACAGCTTGTCATAAGAGGAGACTAATTGGGGCACCCGTGGGGTTGCCGGGTGTGAAAAGGAATAGGACCCTACCCGTGTGGTTTCTGGGTGTGAAAAGGAATAGGAACCAAACGTCGTGATCGGACTGAAATAGTTAGCGACGTTGAATCATATTCGCTCACTCACTCACTCACTCACTCACTCATTCACTCACTCACTCACTCACTCACTCACTCACTCACTCCATTTAAATTTGTATTCCTTGGAAGTAGAGCTCTTCAGCTCGAACGAAATTGATCAAGAGAGTTCGAGACGTGAGAATTCCATCACAAAAGATTAAGAGAGAGTCATTTTATCAAGAGATGGTATCGGTTCGACTTGTGGCCGATTGTTCACCATGTTCATCTTTGAAAACCAAATATGTCTTTCTTATGTTACAAGTGAACTGATCGGCCCTTGGTGACCGTTTACTTATATTATCACATATCTGCGTTCGGAAACTACTTTCTAAGCTGGGACGTTGGGATATCCAATCTTGGATTCCTCAAGAATCGAGAGTGATCGTAAATTGTAAGTTGATCGAATATTGAATCGTTTACCTTACATTCAGTATAGGCTGATGGAAACCTTTATCGTGGTTGGCCAGTGAATATCGAATTTACTTAGGAGAGGGAGCTTACTTACGGTGGCCTGTACTCTTGCATCGTGCAATTTAGTTATTTTTTCCAATTGAATTTTTGTTTGTATCTAATTGTATTTCGACGTGTCATCATCCTGGTTTTTCTCTATATTGACAGGTGGGATCGCATTGATTTTGAATATTTGGGGTACAGACGTTGGACCATACATGCAAGCCCTTCTCTTCGCTTTAAGCGTTGGCCTGATAATCTCTTTCTTTGTTCCTCAACAATTTCTGGTTCCGAAACTGGAAGAGAACCGAACTACATCTGTAATCCAACACAGCAATATAACGGACAGTCCATCATCTTCTGGGAGCGGGTATATCCATTATTCACCTAAAGGAAATACAGACCTGCTGGAAATTAATAACACCGTGGCAGGCGTCAATATTACGGACCCACTGCCTGTTGACCAAATGACACAGGTTCATATTCTGTATCTAATTATTGGCATGGTAACGGCAGCGGCTGCTTTCTCTTTCTTGAAAATGTTTTCGACCGATAGAAGAGAGAAAAAGAAACAGGATGGCAAAAATGAAACGGACTCCGATGTGGATTTGGTTCGACATATTCCCCTAAATATGTCTCTGAAGGTGACTTTACTCATTGGGATGGGGCTCTTCACCTTACTTTACTTGTGTGTTTGGAGCAACTCCCTGTTTCTAATGAAGAATTTTGTTTTTGGAGACTTATATTGGAGCGAAACAAAAAGCACCCAGATACAGTTGGTGTTATTGATAGCATCATCTGTCGGTCATCTTTTAGCGATTGGGATAGCCCTCACACCGTGGAAAATGCTCGCTATGGAACTTGTCATGCTCGATCTTGCATTTCTGGCAGTATTTCTTGGTGGGGAAAGCTCGGAGGTGTTCTGTTGGGCAATAACTGTTGTTTTTGAAATATCGTTGTCTAACATTTTCCCAACTGGAATCACATGGATTGAGAAACGGATCATGAAATTAACGGGTAAAATCGTCTCACTGGTTTTAGTATGCGTCTCAAGCGGAACAGTGGCGAGCGTCATATTGATCGACCATGTGTTGTACTTGTACACACGAGTGTGAGTCCTGTATCTGCTGTTTGCGCGGGCGCTATTTTGTTCAATCTTATTTGTTGTTGCGAGTATCCTAGTGTTTTGGTTGCACAAGCAGTGGAAATACCGAATGTCAAGCGACAATGGCGAAGCGGAGAATGGTCCGTGTAACACTTGACAATTCAGCTTTCCATCTTGCAAAATTGAAAGTAGAAAGATGGAAAGCTCTACATCGCTCCCGTATTCGAGCTTTCCATCTCGCAAAATTGAAAGTAGAAAGATGGAAAGCTCTACATCGCTCCCGTGTTCGAGCTTTCCATCTCGCAAAATTGAAAGTAGAAAGATGGAAAGCTCTACATCGCTCCCGTATTCGAGCTTTCCATCTCGCAAAATTGAAAGTAGAAAGATGGAAAGCTCTACATCGCTCTCGTGTTCGAGCTTTCCATCTCGCAAAATTGAAAGTAGGAAGATTGAAAGCTCAGCATCGTTCCCGTATTCCAGCTTTCCAAAATGAGTTGATGAGTATTATACAATGCGTAAATCCGACCCTGTTCTCCAGGGAGGTAACTCTTGGTCCCCTTTTTTCCAGGTTAAAGGTATGGGGGACGCCCCATCGCCTTTCACCTCTGGGGCGCCAGGGGGCGCCACCAGCTCAAGGTCACGTGAAGGTCAAAAGTAGTTCCGGCAACCTGTAACCTTTGTATTCTTTCGCGGTCTGGTGGTGATGCGGTCGCTGGAAAAAGCTTCCGCGGAGAAAAAGTAGTCCCCAGACTTCAAATACGCTGCATGGTCCGATGGGGTCGTATGAGGTATCAATGTGAAGCATTCGCGAAGGGGCATCTGATGGGCTAGGTGTGGGGTTGAAATATCGTCATTCTGCGCATGCGCGGTGGACAAAGGTTATGGAAATAGACCTGTTGGGGTCTAGGTGGGCCACTAGTGGGTCGATGGAGTCATATGAGGTATCAATGTGAAGCATTCGTGAAGGCGCATCTGATGGATTGGGTGTGGGGTTGAAATATCGTCATTCTGCGCATGCGCGGTAGACCAAGGGTATGGAAATAGCCGTGTTGGGGTTTAGGGCAGCCACTAATGGACCGATGGGGTCGAGTGAGGCATCAATGTAAAGCCTATGTGAGGGGGCATCCCGCTGGGTGGATGTGGGGTCGGAATATCGTCATTCTGCGCATGCGCAATAGACAAAGGGTATGAACATAGACGTGTTGGGATCTAGGTGAGCCACTAATGAGCCGATGGAGTTCAGTGAGGTATCAATGTGAAGCCTAGGTGAGGGGGCATCCGATTGGACTAGTGTCTCGGCCGTTGTCCACATTTTGCGCATGCGCAGACAGGGAATTCTGGGAAAAGGGTGTGGAAATAGACGTGTTAGGGTTTAAATGAGCCCCTAATGATCCTATGGTGTCGTATGAGGTCTTATTTTGAAGCTGTCGTGAGGGAGCATCTGCCTGGGCTAGTGTGTCGTTCGTTGTCAATAGTCTGCGCATGCGCAGTCTGGCCGTAGTATAGATATAGACGTGTTGGGATTTAGGTGGGCCACTAGTGGGCCGATGGGATCGAGTGAGGTATCAATGTAAAGCAGTTGTGAGGGAGTCTCCAGCGGGCTGGGTGTGACGTGGAGAAAGTGTATGGAAATAGACGTGTTGCGGTCTAGGCGAGCCACTAATGGGCCGATGGAGTCGAGTGAGGTATCCCTGTGAAGCCTATGTGAGGGAGCAACCGCCTGGAGTAGTGTCTCGGCCGTTGTCCACATTTTGCGCATGCGCAGACAGGGAATTGTGGGAAACGGGTGTAGAAATAGACGTTTTTGCGGTCTAGGTGAATGGTCCGATGGAGTCGAGTGAGGTATCAAAATGAAGCATTCGTGAAGGGGCATCCAGTCATGGGTGGGTGCATGTAAAATTAGGGGTATGACATCACTTCCGGTTTGGGTGAATGGGGCATGATAGGACATGTACCGACCTGTTTGTGGAGTTTTTTCCCGCCAGAATTTCGCTCACGTCTGCGCCTGCATCCGGGTATGCATGAGGGTCTGTGTGAATGGGGTGTGACCTGGGAACATGATAGGAATGCATGTACTGACCTGTCTGTGGGGGTTTTCCCGGCGCGGACCGGCCCGGCCCGCCCCGCCCCGGCCGCAGCTAGCGCGTTCGCCGGTTGTCTGGCCGCTCGCGCGCGCGCGCGTCATCACCGGCAGTGCGCAGGTGAATGTCGGGTCAAAAGGTCAAAGGTCACATCCAGGTCAAAAGGTCTCCCTTTCGGCAAGGTTCGGCAACAATGTTGCGGCATCGATATACAGAGCTTGAACCCAAAAAGGGGATTGTAAATTAACCTGGGAAGGATGGGCAGTTCCATTTGGACCAATCAGCGGTCGAGAAAAAGAGCCAATGAGCGATCGATAAAAAGAACCAATGGACGGGTACTAGAATTTCGCTCACGTCTGCGCCTCCATCCGGGTACTAGAATGCTTTCGCCTATAGTGAAATCTCATGTTAAATGAAATCCTATACAAAATAACATTACACTACCGAACAATCACGGACTTTCACGAAGGGCCGTCACAGGGCGTAGTAGAAAAAAGCGCATTTCTAACCTTATTGATCGTATGGCCCAAGCGAGTATAACAAGTGCCCATGACTCACACGGTGTATAAAACCCTACCCAACAGGTACACTATAAAGCTACCTCTCTAACCGTTCGCTTTTCATTCCCCACCATGGCAGCGAGCGGAACAGAGCTTGCGTTATTCCAACTGACGTCCCACGTCTACCTTATCGTCAATGACGATCACCTGGAGCTGGTCCAAGACGCACCGCAGAAGGTGAAGATTTTTGTTATCGCTATCAGGCTGGACTCTATTGACACGATTTTTACAGGGAAAAGAACCCGAAAGGGATTTCATGCACGTGGAAGTCGGTGTGCACATACGTACTGCTGGAGAGGATTCCCTTTTTCCCCGGTTGGAACAGAGTGGAGGTACCTATATCACACTCTGTCCACCCTTATGGATGGCATTGAAAGATGTACTCCCCGAGGTGGATGACTTACTACACCCCGAGGTGAAAGAAGGGACTGTGGCTACCCGGAGGCTTACACCTGGCTGCACCCTATTGTTGTACCCCAAACGAGTGGACCTCATCGATAGCGGACTTAGGTGTTGGTGTACGCCTGAACCCAAAGCGCACGTCTCTTTGTCACCGGAAGGATGGACTAGCTTGAAACGGGTGTTGTTGGGTGACCTGCACGGTGATAGCATTCACCTGTGTGACGACGTCTACATTTTCTGCGGTCCCTTTTTCGCTCGACTCCTCTGTCTGAACGACGGTGGTTTTACCCTGGTCCCGATCTATGGACGGCTTTGGAACAAGTAGTCCCCATTGTCGATGAGGTACTATATCTATAGGAGCCACATAGCCAATCAGAATAGTACGTATCACGGACTACACCCGTAGAGCTACATCTAGGCGCGCATGTGTGACATGGTCTATAAAACACGTCCCTCTGGATCACACATCTTCATCTCTACGGTTGCAGAGCCATGACGGAGATCCAGCCCTATGCGACTCGCATTTTACAGCATGCGACCGTGGTTAATTCACTCACGGGTTACCGAGCAGTGGTTCGGTCCATGTTTGCAGATGGCGACGACAACGAGGGGCGACGCCAGATCCTGAAAGAGTTCACAAAAGCGGTCCTCGACAGAGTGCACACGATGGAGAGGTGTGCTATCACTCACCACTACTGGACTATGACAGCCATCCTTGATACCCGGGCTATGGACCACGAGCGCTCACGCCGGACCCAGCGACGGCTCGTTGGCCTAGTAATGGTCTGTGCCCTCTTGACCCTGACGCTGTGGCATTGACAGTGGGACCTCACCATAAATACGAAAGACAGTCAGAGTGTGTGTCATTCACCGTTCGTCATTGGGTCAACCATGTCAACAGTCCTACGAGCCATCCTTCCCCTTACACCCCGGGTGGGGGTACACGTCTATGAAGATAAAGTCACCCTCGTGGAAGACCTTGGAGATGTTTGCTGGTCGCGCGCTGAGACCGTATCGAATACGGTTACGCTACACCGTGACGGCTGGACCAAATTTAAACGGGTGTTGAGTGGTGAGCTCGACGGACACGTCATCCACATAGACAATGCCATCTACGTATACCGTGGACCCTTCTTACCACGACTGGGCCGTTACCAAGACCCTACACGTGGCTTCACCCTAGACCCCGATCTGTGGACAGCCTTCGAGAAAGTGGTGCCTATCGTGGACCAGCTGTTTACACCGGACGAGCGGCCATCAGACGAGTTGGAGTGGGCTCGTGCCCTGAGAGAAGCGGCGGCAGAACCCAATGAACAAATGTCTAGCAATGAACCAGACGACGATGCCATTGATTACCCGGCTAGAATTTGACCACCCGATCCTTTGATCTCACGGGGTTCTCCCTATAAATACGAGAGACAGCCAAATCTGGTACCATTCACGTACTGACCATGACGGAGCATATAATACTGGCGTATCTCAGCTTGACCCCCGAGGTTTTCCTGCACGTTTATGCGGATCAGGTCGATATCATGGAGAAGGTGGGAGACATCTGTGATGCGGACCCTACACAACCGTGCCCGGCCCACATTCGTCTGTCCCGGGAGGGCTGGACCAAATTCAAACGGGTGTTGTCTGGTGAACTGGACGGCGACCTCATCCACTTGTGTCACGATGTGTACATCCGACGCGGCCCTTTCTTTGCTCAATTGGCTCGGCTAGATGGGGGTACAGTGCATTTTACCCTTCACCCTGATCTATGGTCTGCATTGGAAGATGCCGTGGTAGATGTGGATCAAGCGCTTATCAAGCGGTCATCAGACGAGTTGGACTGGTCATTTACCATGGACACTGTGGAAGCCAACGAAGAAAATCAGAAAGAAACTCCGGCCCAAGATATACCCGTTATAAATAAACGATAGAGCCAGGGTCCATCATCATTTGTCACGATGAAGCGCTGGGAGAAGGTGTTGGATAACTTATACTACAGTCCCGACAGTCCGGCGGCCTATAGTGCATTGTCGGCTCTCTATCGAGCGGCCAAACCCCAGGGGATACAACGTGCCCAAGTCCGAGATTGGTTAAGAAAACAAGACACCTATACCTTACATCGATCTGTCTGTCGCCATTTTCTACGGAACCGGGTCATCGTGGAAGGAATAGATGCCCAGTGGCAAGCGGATTTGGTCGATATGAGCGCCTTTGCCAAACACAACGATGGGAATCGGTATATCTTGACGTGCATCGATATCCTATCGAAGTATGCGTGGGTGGTACCCATCCGGACGAAAACGGGGGTGAATCTCATAGCAGCGTTCAAAGACATCTTCAAGACTGGGCACAAACCTTTGTATTTGCAAACCGACGAAGGCACGGAATTCCTCAACAGTTTCTGAAAGCCCAGAAGGTGTTTTTCTTCCATACGTACGAGACCAAGGCTTCCGTGGTGGAAAGGTTCAACAGGGCATTCAAAGGCCGCATGTATAAATATTTCACCTATAAGAATACAAGGCGGTACATCGATGTTCTCCCGAAACTTGCGAGTGGTTACAATCGAGCCTATCACCGGAGTATAGAGAGAGCGCCCATTACCGTGACCCAACGCAATGAAGCCCAAGTCCGGCGTGTCTTGTACCCCAGGCAATCGCAGCGAACGACGAAGGCGGTGTATAAGGTCGGGGACCCTGTACGGATCAGTAAAGTCAAAGGTCAATTTGAGAAAAGTTACTTGCCCAACTGGAGCGATGAGCACTTCCTGATTAAACGGCGATACCCGGACAGCAGCGAGTCTATGAACTGGAAGATCTTCAAGGGGAACCGTTGCTAGGGACGTTTTACGAGACGGGATTACAGCCTGTCGTAAAAACACAGCAAGACTACTACACGGTGGAGCAGATTTTGAAAACGGAACGTCGACGTGGCAAACTGTTTCATTTCGTCAAATGGCAAGGCTGGCCCAGTTCCTTCAATTGCTGGGTCGCTGCCAACCAGGTGAAACGACTATAAAGCCAGACACCACTGCCGTCATCCTTCATTCCACGTCCGACCACAGTGCTATGGACAAACAGCAGCTGCCTCTGAACACAGCGTCTCCCAAAACGCGCAAAGCGCAAGTGGGCTTTGTGGTTATACTGCTAACCCTGCGGAGTGTGTTGTACGGAGGTGTGTTTCACGACGTAGCCTATGTCAGCACGTTACTTAACCAACTGAGAACACCAGCCATCAGTGAAACCGGTCTACAGATAGCACCAGTCAACCCCGTATCGAGCCCAGTCACCACCACACCCCGTGTACAAGCCCCATCGAGCTCCACACCAAGCTCCACACCTACACCAAGTACACCCACTACGTCTGAAAACCCACCGGATTTCATCCCTCACACTGAACAGACAACGACGACCGACGTTGTACCCACCACCATCATCACTCGCAGTGAACAGACAACGACGACCGACGTTGTACCCACCACCACCACTCCAGTTCACTCGTACGAAATTTACAAGAGCGGGTTACCACGACAGCGCATACAGCTCGAACCATGGACCCTCGGTGGCAGCATCCCTTCACTTGCGTCATCGCAGAACCGACGGGCTCCGGCAAAACGCACTTCGTCAGGAAGCTCCTTCAACACGCCGACAGCATGATCACCCCACCCATTGCCCGATTCGTGTGGTGTTACGGAGAATGGCAGGCAGCGTATGCAGCAATGCCCCACATCACGTTCGTGGAAGGCCTACCCAACCTGGCCGATTTGGAACCCGACACCTTGGTGGTTCTGGATGATCTCATGGCGGAGACGGATGCGCGGGTCACCCAACTCTTTACCAAAGGCAGCCATCATCGACGGCTCAGCATCATCTACATTGTGCAGAATCTGTTCAGTAAAAACAAAGAACATCGGAACATCAGCTTAAATGCCCACTACCTGGTGGTCTTCAAAAACCCGAGAGATACCACTCAACTGCTGCACCTGGCGAGACAGATGTATCCCGGCCGCACACCGTTTGCGTTGGAAGCCTTCAAAGATGCGACAACCCCTCAGCACGGGTATATGCTCTTCGACCTCAAGCAAGCCACCCCCGACCACCTTCGACTACGGACCGGCATCTTTCCCGGAGAGACCCACCACGTGTACATGCAAAAATAATGTAAACACACCCACAGTGGCGCCACCAGCTGGGGTGTGTGTGTTTGATGATGGGGATAATAAAAAGAATTAATACCACAGCATGGTTGACTTTGTCTCTGTTCTCTGAAGTAGATATAAAGAACAGAGTTGTGGGTTCTAGCATTAGTTGTACATGATGTCTGCGCGAGTACGGAAGCACGCTCCGACGCTCCGTGTATTGAAGACGACCCACCTGAGTTGGTCCGAACCATTGTACGCGGTGCGGACCCTGACCTTGTACGCTGTCTGTGCGAGATCGGGTACAACCTGTTAAAAGGCAACGTTCCACTGACTCCGGCTCAGAAGACCAAGTTGGCCAAGCATAAGACAGGTCTCTGAACCCTAGTCCAGAAGCGGGTCCCTCAAACACAAAAGAAAAAGGTGTTACAGAAAGGCGGCTTTCTCGGGGCCATCTTAGCACCGTTGGCCGCTTCCGTGTTGGGTCCAGTATTGGGTGGACTCTTCGGCCGACAATGAACCACACGAAAAAAATGATCCTCGTCGAACCACGGTTCCTTCAAAACCTCCAATCGCCCTACCCTGTCCCACCTACGGTGAAGACCATAAACACCCTCGATGGAGAGATGCAACAGATCTTACAGAGACCGGGGTTAAGCGACAGTGAGAAAGTACAACGGTACAATGAGACGCTACAACGGTACATGACGTTCATGGACCAATACAAAACCCTCTCTACCACCATCACCACCACCACGTGACACACTGCCGACCTCAGCACCGCTCCAACAGCTGCCATTACCAGGGGTACCACCCACAGCCCCACAGTGGGTGGAAGACGAAGTGCTGAAGAGTGTAGCTGCATCACTCAAGAAACAAGCTGGCCTGGTATTACAACGGATGAAACAGAATCCTAACATGACTTGGAATGATAAAGGCGAACTACTGGTACAGAATCAGGTGGTCCCCGCGATCCACATGACGGATTTAGTGAATGACCTGATGCGTCAACGCAGGTCGCACTCGGATCCTCGATGATGGGAGGTCTTCGCTTAAGGCTTGAAAGACATGCATGTACCACAGGAATTGGTGGGGAACCCCCACCGCTGGGCCTTTATGCAGCGAACCCAGCAATCGCCGAGTGGTCCACTACCTTCTTGGGAATCCGAATGGGAACCGGAGCCACCCCCCAAAACATCACCACCACAACGGGCACCTTCTTTTCAGACCTTTAAAAAACCATCCTTGATCAGGACACCCCACATCTCCAGAGCCGTGACACGTAGCAAGTCAACGCGACGAACACGACGCCGGACACAACCGCTCAAGACCTGGAACACCAGCAGCAGGACAGCTCAGTCGCCATGTTTTACCTCACCCTACCCAGTAACAGTTCGCTGGATGTGTTTCCTGACAACACCTTGGCCAAGTACATGACCCAGTTACCGCAACCGTTGCATTTACCTGGGCGCTGGGAATGTGGCCTCGTGGATATCCAATACCCTTACTCGTGGTACAACGTGCGAGCCAATGAAGTGTGCTACGAGGCGACCTACTAAGGAAAAGACACCCGACTCACCCTCCCCGAAGGCCAATACGATACTCCCAAGGAGTTCATTGGTGGGCTGTCAAGACTGTTGCATAATAAGGCCCTTCGGGAGGTCACGAATACTTCAAAAGCCATCAAATCCTTTCCCTTCAACAATCACGTGGACTTCGATTACAACGCACACAACGACAAGGCACAGCTTATCGTCGCCGCCAACGCGAGTGTCGCACTGAGTCTTATCCTACAGCAAATGCTGGGTTTCGATCTACAGACGTTCGCTGGTCCCAACGCCCACCAAGGCGAGATCCCGATGGATATGAAGTCGGGTATGTACGGACTCTACGTCTACTCGGACGTGGTGGACAACCACATCGTGGGCGATATCAACACACCTCTGTTACGGGTGGTGCCCATTAAAAAGACGTATGGAGATCAAGTCACCCACAGTTTCACCCACATGCTCTACCTACCCGTACGACAAACCGACATCAACACGATCACGGTGGATATAAGAGATGACACGGGACGACCGGTGGCATTCGAACGCGGGAAAGTGGTGCTGACACTTCATTTTCGACAAGCACGTGCTCCCCACTTTGTATAATGAAGGTGCCTTACGAGTGCGATGCACGCAGCTATATGGACTATTATGCCCAACAGGCCGGCGGTGGCCTTCCGGTCTTTAGTGGTGCACGCATGCAACGAGGACATGGACTGGGGAACATACTCGGCAGCATCGTCAAAACGTTCCTGCCCTTGGTGACGCGTGGGGTGAAAGCAATCGACAAACAAGCGGTACGCAGTGGACTGCAAGTGGCCGGTGATGTCTTGGGGGGTACGGCACCCAAAGAAGCCTTGAAACGGCGGGCCAAAGTAGCAGGAGGCGTCTTGGTGACCAAAGCACAACGCACCGTATGGAATAAAAGACCTGCATCTTCGAGACCACGCACCAGTCGACGACCGACCCAGCGACGACGCACATCGAAGATCCAGGATATCTTTTCTTAAAACATGTCCTTGATCCACGCCGAGTCCTGCCCCTCCACCAACAGTGAATTTGATTTGTGGACCGTCCCGCCCACACAGACCAGTGCCGAACAAGGATTATGGGTGGAGCATCTCCCGCTCTGCAGCATCAACGAAACAGGGCCCATCGAGTTCACCATCAGTAATGCGGATACGGCCTATGTGGGTTTAGCCCATACATACTTGTATGTGAAAGCCAAGATCGTCAATGGAGATGGCTCCAGAATCGTCGACCAAGCAACGGTGGGCCCGACGAATCTCTGGCTGCACTCGATGTTTCAAGAGGTGGATATATTTCTCAGCGACAAACTCATCAGTGACTCGACCAACACGTATCCCTATCGAGCCTACATCGAAACGCTGTTGTCGCATGGGCGAGAGGCTAAAAAATCTCAACTGACAGCCGCTTTATTTTACCAGGACACAGCCCAGCACATGGGCGTAGAGAACGACAATGTGGGATATAACAAACGGAAGGCTTTGACCGCGAACGGCGTCTCGGTGGATCTCATGGGTCGACTGCACGCAGACATCTTCATGCAAGACCGGTACCTGTTGAACAAGATCCCCATCAAAATCCGACTGATACGGGCGCCTCCGACCTTCGCCTTGATGGCCACTAACGTAGACGGCCATGCAGCTGACTATAAGATTGTCATCCAAGACGCAGTCCTGTATGTCCGAAAAGTGAAACCGAATCCAGCCGTTCAATTGGGACACCTCAAAGCCTTGGAAACAAAACCAGCCCAGTACCCTATCCGACGTGTGCAAACCAAAGTGTTCTCTGTATCTGCTGGAAATATGAGCGCCAACAAAGAAAACCTGTTCCTGGGGGAACTACCCAAGCGATTGATCCTGGTCTGTGTGGAAAATACCAGTTTCAGCGGAGCCTACCCAGAGAACCCGTTTGACGTTAAACATTTCGGCATCAATTTTATGGCCCTGCATGTGGATGGACAACAGGTCCCAGCCACGGCCTTAACACCGAACTTTGGGCGCGCGAATTTCATTCGAGCCTATCAGAGCCTGTTTACAGCCACCGGTCAAATCAACCAGGACGAAGGGAATATGATCAGTCGGGAGGACTACGCGAACGGATACACGCTGTTCTGTTTCGATTTGACTCCCACCTTAGAGAACGACCATCAGCTGGCCCTCGCCAAGCAAGGCAATTTACGGTTGGAAATCGACTTTGCACGAGCCCTCCGGAGCACCGTCAATGTGATCTGCTACGCCGAGTTTGACAACATCATTCAAGTGGACAAAGCGCGCAACGTCCTGTGTGACTTCTCCACCTAACATGGATACAGACCAGATAACCACCGTGCTGGAGAATGACCCAGGACACGTATGGTCTTTCAAGGGGTGTTCGCCCGAGATGTGTTCCCATTAGACCGTATGTATCCTGCTGCTTACGTTCTCAACACGGACCCGATGGATCGGCCCGGTGAACATTGGGTGGCCGTGTACTTGACAGAAGCGCAGGGCGAATACTTTGACCCGTACGGCCTGCCACCCCTCCATCCCGATTTAACAGACTTCATGGATCAAGGCACAGAGACGTGGTGTTGGAACAGTCAAACGTTGCAAAGCCTGACCAGTAGCGTGTGCGGACAATATTGCTTGTTTTACCTGTACCATCGATGCCGGGGAAGACCCTTATCTACCATCGTAAAGATGTTTGACGAGTACCACAAGGCCGAGTACCGAGATGTACTCGTATATGACTTGGCCGCCAATCATTTCAATGTACAAGCCCCGTTCTGGGCTTACGTTCTTTCAATGTACAAGCCCCCTGTTCTGGGCTTAAGTTTACAAGCCCCCTGTTCTCGGCTTCAGTTCTTTCAATGTTCAAGCCCCCTGTTCTGGGCTTCAGTTTTCACGTGGTTGTTCTCACGTTGTTGTTGTTACTGAATAAAAAAAACAAAATGAGATCTCACCAAAAAACCCTGTCTTGTGTGTTTTCTATATGAGCATAATGCATGAAACTGGCTTTGAACACCGTATTAGGCAATCAGTGGCCTAGAATGGGGCCAAAGGTCACCCATCCATGTCCAGAAAACATTACCCGGGTGTACAAGAACCCGGATGTAGGCGCGGGCGTAGGCGAAAGCATCCCAGTACCCGGATGGAGGCGCAGACGTGAGCGAAATTCTAGTACCCGTCCATTGGTTCTTTTTATCGATCGCTCATTGGCTCTTTTTCTCGACCGCTGATTGGTCCAAATGGACCTGCACATCCTTCCCAGGTTAATTTACAATCCCTTTTTTGGGTTCAAGCTCTGTATATCGATGCCGCAACATTGTTGCCGAACCTTGCCGAAAGGGAGACCTTTTGACCTGGATGTGACCTTTGACCTTTGACCCGACATTCACCCGCGCACTGCCGGTGATGACGCGCGCGCGCGCGTGCGGCCGGAGAACCCGCGAACGCGCGCGCTGCGGCCGGGGCGGGTTGGGCCGGACCGGGCCGGGAAAAACCCCACAGACAGGTCAGTACATGCATTCCTATCATGTTCCCAGATCACACCCCATTCACACAGACCCTCATCAATAGCCGGATGCAGGCGCAGACGTGAGCGAAATTCTGGCGGGGAAAACCCCCACAGACAGGTCGGTACATGTCCTATCATGTTCCAAGGTCACGCCCCATTCACCCAAACCGGAAGTGACGTCATACCCCTAATTTTACATGCACCCACCCATGACTGGACGCCCCTTCACGAATGCTTCACTTTGAAACCTCACTCGACTCCATCGGACCATTCACCCAGACCGCAAAAACGTCTATTTCCACATCCGTTTCCCACAATTCCCTGTCTGCGCATGCGCAGCATGTGGACAACGGCCGAGACACTACTCCAGGCGGTTGCTCCCTCACATAGGCTTCACATGGATACCTCAATCGACTCCATCGGCCCATTAGTGGCTCGCCTAGACCGTAACACGTCTATTTCCATACACTTTCTCTACTGGGCATGCGCAGAATGACGTCTGTTCCACGTCACACCCAGCCCGCTGGAAACTTCCTCACGACTGCTTTACATTGATACCTCACTCGATCCCATCGGCCCACTAGTGGCCCACCTAAACCCCAACACGTCTATTTCTATACTACGGCCAGACTGCGCATGCGCAGACTATTGACAACGAGCGACACACTAGCCCAGGCGGATGCTTCCTCACGACAGCTTCCAAATAAGACCTCATAAGACACCATAGGATCATTAGGGGCTCACCTAAACCCTAACACGTCTATTTCCACACCCTTTTCCCAGAATTCCCTGTCTGCGGATGCGCAAAATGTGGACAACGGCCAAGACACTAGTCCAATCGGATGCCCCTTCACCTAGGCTTCACATGGATTACAAGCGTCTACTCCGTCATTCATAATCCAGCCGTCGTCCATTAGAGAATATCCGCATCCATAATCCAATGACCTATTCCATTTTCCACATAACAGTATTAGCACCAAATTCAAAAAGACAATCATAGTATACATAAACATAGGCTTGTTTCCTGCAAGAGAGAAGCGGTCAACAGTTTTCAATGATGCCGGCAAGACATCATGATGTTCCAAAAATATCAAATCCGTATCGCTGATCAGTATTCTTAATCCATAATATTCGTTATAGAGTCGTCATCTAAAAAAAAAAGATGTATCTCAGTCACGCTTTGATTGTGACTGTTCATATGAGTACCATGAGGATCTTGAAGTACATGGGTTCATACGGCCCCTAGCCCCGGGTTAAGCGGAATTAGACACAAGTTACGAAACGTAGCGCCATAGATCTTGCACGCTACGCTCGTATTTTGCTATCAGCATGCGATATGTATCGCCAAATTTGAGAAACTTTTAGTGGAGGTGCTTGGTGGAATAGCCCTGTTTTATGAGTTTCGGCAACAATTTTTTGTGACGTTGATTAAAATCATCACATTTAACACAGGATCTAGCAAATGCTACTAAGCGAGATATGTATACGCCATATGCAGGTCCCACTGGAATATTACTATCCAGAAAGGGATAATTTACGATGTCGAAATTGTAATCATCTCTTTTGTCATAAAGTCGACGAGAGAGAATGCCCGCTTCATTTTTATAGAGATAGAGATCTAAATAAGATGTGCCTGTAGGGCTATCTGTAGTTTCCTTCAAATCCAGTGAAGGTGGATATATATCCTTCACTGCGTCATTTATATAGCGATTATCCACAGCGAGAAGATCGTCTATATAGCGTTTGGTGAATGAGAAGGAACGGGCTTTGAATGGATCGGTTTTTGAAAGCGCCTGCATATAGTCATATTCATAAGAGAACAGATACAGGTCAGCCAACAGGGGTGCACAATTAGTACCCATTGGAATACCTATATGCTGCTGATATATTGTGTTGCCAAATTTCACATAGATATTTTTAATGAGAAATTCAAGCAACTCTATAAACAAAGAAACGTCCCATGAATGATATCGCTTGTATGTAGTCGAGCTAAAGAATGCTTTATGGCTTCCGGCATTAATATATCTACGATCAGTTTTCTTGAACACAGATACTATTAATGAACTTATACGGTCAATAAGGTCCTGATGAGGGATTGTAGTATAGAGAGTCGAGAAATCCCATGTGGATACATGTCTGTACGGTATGTGACCTTTAGCATCAAGTTCTTCCGTAAGACATTTTGAGTTTTCAATATCCACATACATTCAACGCCAGAGTTCTTAGAAATAGTGGCGCAATACCTTTCCCAAAATGCTTTTACCTCCTGAAGGGCCCTCGTCAATAGGGTTGAAAGAAGCTTGGTGGTGCAGCTTCTAGAACCAGCTATGAATCTAGCTTTGTATGGTGATTTATGCATTTGGGAGTCCAGTATATTTTTAGTATGTCGTTATGATTGGTTGGAAGACAAATACCTCTTTCCCTGAGAAACTTTTTGTGATTGTTAAATAAATCTTCCAGAGTAAATGCAGTTTGGGAGGAAGTAGACGTATTTGATGAAGATATGTCTACACTCAATTTTTTAACCAGCACCTGGTAATAGTAATATTTACATATGAATATTATATTATTCGGAGCTTTGTCTGCTGGGACTATGACGAATTTACTCTGGAGATTTGCTAGAACTTCTTGCGAATTGAGGTTTCTCAGAACTTGTTTTGCTTGGGGAAGAGTACTTCTGTCAACATGGCGGATTGTTTCAACGACCTTGCTCTTGGTGAGGTCCAGCCAATCAGCGAGTACTGTAGGTTCAACTTTTTCTCGCTTAGATCAATCAATAACGTACTGTTCCAATGCAGACAGGACTATCTTCTGGTCGGCCTTCAGATTTATTCTTCTTGGTTCTCTATATTTAGGTCCCTTCATAGACCTCACTGAACTCCATCGGCTCATTAGTGGCTCACCTAGATCCCAACACGTCTATTTTCATACCCTTTGTCTATTGCGCATGCGCAGAATGACGATATTCCGACCTCACATCCACCCAGTGGGATGCCCCCTCACATAGGCTTCACATTGATACCTCACTCGACCCCATCGGTCCATTCGTGGCTGCCCTAAACTCCAACACGGCTATTTCTATACCCTTGGTCTACCGCGCATGCGCAGAATGACGATATTTCAACCCCACACCCAATCCATCAGATGGGCCTTCACGAATGCTTCACATTGATACCTCATATGACTCCATCGACCCACTAGTGGCCCACCTAGACCACAACACGTCTATTTCCATACCCTTTGTCCACCGCGCATGCGCAGAATGACGATATTTCAACCCCACACCTATCCCATCAGATGCCCCTTCACGAATGCTTCACATTGATACCTCATACGACCCCATCGGACCATGCAGCGTATTTGAAGTCTGGGGACTACTTTTTCTCCGCGGAAGCTTTTTCCAGCGACCGCATCATCACCAGACCGCGGAAGAATACAAAGGTTACAGGTTGCCGGAACTACTTTTGACCTCCACGTGACCTTGAGCTGGTGGCGCCCCCTGGCGCCCCAGAGGTGAAAGGCGATGGGGCGTCCCCTATACCTTTAACCTGGAAAAAAGGGGACCAAGAGTTACCTCCCTGGAAAACAGGGTCGGATTTACGCATTGTATACTACTTTTATGTCATATCAGAAGTGGATAAAAACTCCACTTCTGGTCATATAGAAATACGAGAGCGACACTTTGTTAAAATTGATCTGGTTTCTCCAAACTTACAACATTTTGCATTTAGGACACAGTTCAATTTTTTTTTTTTTTTTTTTTCGCAAAATCAAAAATTGAAATTTGACCGTCAATTTTCAATTTTTGTTTTTCGTTTTCGGTTTCTCAAAATCAAAAATTGAAAATTTGACATTCAATTTTCGTTTTCCGCTTTACTTCGCCCAAAAATGGAAAACAAATATTGAAAATTGCCTCGACTTGTCCGTTTTTCGTTTTTTGATTTTAACTTTGAAGAGTCAATGTTAACTGCGCACGCGCAAGGCTTATGATGTCACTTTCGGTCCGCGGAGTAGTATGGGAAGCGCAAATCGGGTTGTATAGGCAGGTTTGGAGCATAATATGGAAAACCAGTAGGGGGAAAGATGTGGAAGTTTCACAACATTATATATCCCTGGAGCCAGGCATTCGAGCTAGATTATAATAGACCAACTGCGCATTTGCAGCATCGAGTACGCATTCGTGCAGCAGGTATGAAGCATTATATTACACCTAGGAGTTTCATTAAAGTAGAGTAGTATAATAAATACGTGGGACCCTAATCATAACCCCCGAAGGAACTTTCCTCGTCGATGCGTTGAAGCGTTTGACACCCGCACTTAATGCGTTGAATATGAGTTATCTGGGTTTGAGAAAGAGTTGATCGGGTTTTGTGACCTGCCTGTGAAATTTCAACCCTGACCCGCGCAGCCATATGCCATATACGGATTTCGCGGCCCATCACCGCGATGTTTACTCTTAGTGGTATTACATCTTTGTTGGTATCTTTATAAGTACTATATTTTAAATCGATAACAAATAGCGGTTGTGTTCATGAATGCGATTCGCTTTTATAGTGCTCTAAACATCTATTTTTAGAAATGAGAAAATCTCAATGCCAATAACCAATGAGAATAGCCGGATGCCACCTGTTCAGACCGGTCTTGTGCATCCTCACAAGTCCAGGTAAATCTTGAATGGTTTACCTGGACATTTTTGGTGATTAGGGAGAGTTCTTGAGTCGTTGCCTTGGGTCGTTGCCTCAATCTCGAACATTTCATCCCCAGAGGTTATTTTGAATTAGCATGTCGGTATCCCAGGCCGGTGGTTTTTGCTTTGACTCTCGATGTCGATTTCAGCCTGACATCAAAGTTATGCCAGCGATGTCACATCTCAAACCATGCAGTGGATTGGCGTAATGAGCTAGCTGAGTCTGTTCACTAATTGGTTTGATCCAGAACTACCGTGGGCAACTAACCAAGGCAGTGTATAGATACCCTAACAAATCGATCGATACACTGTCTCCCGAGGATGGCCTGGTGGGTCACATGCTTCTCACGCTACAGACCTCTTATACGACACGATTGCGTTTTTTATTCTACTCGTCGTACCGGAAGTTACATCATAACCCTTCCACGTGCGAACTCAAAGTTAAAATTAAAAAAAGAAAAACGGACAAGTCGAGGCAATTTTCAATATTTGATTTTCATTTTTACGTGAAGCAAAACGAAAATTGACTGACAAATTCAATTTTCGTTTTCGTTTTTGTAATCCCAAAATCAAAAATTGAAAATTGACGGTCAAATTTCTGATTTTGCGAAACAAAAAAAAAAACAAAAAACGAAAATTGAACTGTGCAAGGTTATACGCACACATTTGTCGTAAATGCAATTGTAAGTTTGGAGAAATCAGATCAATTTTAATAAAGTATCGCTCTCGTATTTCTATATAACATAAACTCATTTTGGAAAGCTGGAATACGGGAGCGATGCTGAGCTTTCCATCTTTCTACTTTCAATTTTGTGAGATAGGTCAGCCAATTAATAACGCTCTTGTGCGACCCATTTCGAATTTCAAATGTTTTCAAGGTCAATGACGTCCTTTGAATACTGAAGGGGGCCAGATATATCAAGGGAAGTTCGAACGTAAAAATTGGCTTGATAAAATGAAGAGATGCGATGAATCTAAGATCACAAATCTTGGTCTGTAGGTTTCCACTGATGTTACGCGTGGAGTGCCCTGCTTGCGGAACAATGTTGTCCAAACCGAGGTAACACCATCAAAACGGGAGTCAGTCGATATCACCCCAACAATATGGGTTAGAGGTATAGAATTTTACTCAAATGGATACCTCATAACAAAGGTGTGAATCGACGAATATCGGTGACGTCATAATAGTAGGCAGCTGTTCCTTTGTCTATTCGCAATTAGCGTCTTGAGCCGGTGTGTCTATTGCCCACATACCCCTACATTATAACACTTTACTGATGTCAAATGATAAGGTATAAGGATCAGGGAGCAAAGAAAATACGGGGAAGGATTG
>JAVTVY010054851.1:0-29111 GCA_036873755.1 Hanleya hanleyi | reverse complement strand
GTGGGGTTAAAATCGAATTGGGGTTAAATGTGGGGTTAAAATCGTATTGGGGCTAAAACTGCGGTTAAAATGAAAGTGGGGTTAAAATTTGCTAGTTAATTGGCATGGTTGTATAAAGACATTGTTGGTTATTCCGTACAAACGTCTAGTTCAAAACTTGCTGCACATGTAATGTGTAATGAATGCAAACAAACTTGGTTAGACGAAGTGAATGTCTATAGCGAAAACTGGCTAAAATTTAGCATGAATGTACAGCAAATTTGTTATTCAGTCGAGGTCAATGTCTAGCTAAAATTTGCTAAAGTGATTAATTTAGCATGAATGTACAACAAAACTGAAAACGTCTAGCGAAAATTTGCTAGTGACTATTTTGGCATGATGAACAATACAATTGTTGGTTAGTAGGGATATACGTCTAGCAAAATTTTGCTAAAGTCATTTATTTTGGCGTGAAAGTACAACAAAATTGGGGTCAACGCCTAGCGAAAATTTCCTAAAGTGATTAATTTAGCTTGAATGTACAACAAAACTAATTGTTAGTCGGGGTAAACGTCTAGCGAAAATTTGCTAAAGTGATTAATTTAGCTTGAATGTACAACAAAACTAATTGTTAGTCGGGGTAAACGTCTAGCGAAAATTTGCTGAAGTGGTTAATTTAGCATGAATGTACAACAAAATTGTAGGTTAGTTGGGATAAACGTCTAGGGAAGTTTTGGTTTCCTTATAAATGATTATTGTTTTGGTCGATTTACACGCAGACACGTTTTTTCACATTGCTTGTTACTACCTTAAAGAATTTTATTGCGTTTTTTCTTCTCACAAACCTGCTTATATTGGTAAGCGGCAGCTGTTGAATGTCATAGATTGAATATTAATTTAGACTAATCTAGACGTATTCCTCTAAGTCTTTCAGTCAAAACAGACCATCCATTTATGTTGCAAAAACATTTAATAAGCATATATAAATAAATAAATAACATATATACATATACAAATGAAATGTATTCGGTTTCATACTCCGTCATGAGAATATATGTTCACAAATATATCTGAAACCCTATCAGCGTATTTTTAACGTATACAATATTACCCGACGTTCCTTGATTCACTATTCTCACCAGTATATGTGCGTAATGTCAATTGTGTAATAAATCAAATAAAATATTCTGTTCAAATCATAGGTTGTGTTCTGTTATTTCTTTCTACGTCCTGTAGGTCAATACATTTAAATTTCATTAAAGTCAACAATACACAAAATGTCACTGTACCTGTTCTGTATCTTTGCCTTGATATCCTCGAAACAGGTCAATCCGAAAGAATATCACACACACGCGATTATCTTAATAGCCGCTTGGTCCGGTACCGACAGTTTGTCATTTACTCCACGCACGAGTACTCGTAGTCCATACTTTCCTACCAATGCCTATGTACCGATACTATACCTTCCAAACAGTCCGACACTCTCACACAGTTTTACAGACACCTGTCTATACTTTGCCAAAAGTTATTTCACACTTCTCTCCAGAGGAATCTATCCAAGAGAATGTAATAATATCACTGTTCTGACATAGTAAACTACAGAGCTGAATCCGTAGAATATCCTTCCCGATCGGTATTCGTCTCCCCGTACCGTTCGAGGCACCGTACTATATATATTATTTTACCACCGCAACATTCTGTCAACGCTCGGGATATTAAAGTCATGCAAATGTCCAAACCGCAATTCACCATAAATTCAAATGTTCCACCCAGAATATATTTACATAGTTCTAACACATTACACATACTTCGGAAATATTGGCGTCCTATTATACAACGCTCTTTTATCGGGATAAAGTAGCCACAACTTGCTCAACGAAAGACGCTCTCTATTTAGGACGACACGAATTATCCATTCAATTTACAGGTAATGATAACATATGTCAATATCTGCGTGGACTGTCCAACACCTGAATTTTATATTACACAGCAATGAAGAGGGTCTCTAGGGGTGTTACTCTAGGGCATTTATAAATAACTACATTTCTTCACACTGAACACATTTCTGAGCTATATTTGGGCCCTAGACGGCTCCTTCATCGATCCGAAAATGTTAGTACATTGAAATGTGTTTAGAAAATTGTCCCTGGAGTCCAAACAATGGCTTGAATGGAGCAAGTTAAGCTTGAGATTTGATCGCCTGGAGAATGTGCTTCTCACAAACTGTTTTTCTTCCCGACAAAATGACCCCAAATATCGATGGTCATGTGACATGAAGCAGAATTGGTCCCATAATTGCATTTGTATCAAGAAATACGGAATCATCGTCAACGAAAGAACTCATTCTTGGAAGTATCAGGCAACAAATTAGAAGTTCGCATCTATTGCGGTTCAAGAGTTATAATGTTTTCAAAAATGAGCCAGTCCCGTCATGTAACACGACATTAATTTTATTGCAAACACAACAGAATAGCAATAGGTCTATTCCATCGGCAATGGAAAGACCTAATTCCTTATCTACATAAAATTGGTATCGGGAAATCATAAAAATCAGTTTCTATCATTGCGTAATCCAATTTTGCTTTCAAACATAGTATTTTAAGCACCGTTTTTAACCCCGTTTTTAACCCCATTTTTAACCCCAGGTTTTCATTTGCAAGGTTTTCATCTTCGTATTCTATCTCTTACCCTAACCCTAACCCCTAACCCCTAACCCTAACGGCCAATATCGCATGAAATGAAACTTTTATCTGCCCTGTTTTGGTCAAATCTGCCCCAATCAACTTGGTTTTCTCACAGAATATAAGGAAAAATGCATACAGTCTAAAATAATTACAATAGTGATCATTAGTGTACAAATTTTGGCTTCAGATTGATATTTGTATGGGAAAAGGGCCACCTATATACGGTTCAATATGGCGTAAATATTCAAAATGGTATCAGGCCTGGAAGGAAGACTATTAAAGATAGAGGGCTGATATTTTAAATTCATAATCTACTCCTCATTACCTCTCCAAAGATATATAGAATATGTATGTACCAGACCATATTCTATATATAAACTGACATGACATGACTGATCTATTCAATATGATATAACGGCCAATATCGCATGAAATGAAACTTTTATCTGCCCTGTTTTAGTCAAATCTGCCCCAATCAACTTGATTTTCTCACAGAATATAAGGAATGATGCATACAGTCTAAAATAATTACAATAGTGATCATTAGTGTACAAATTTTGGCTTCAGATTGATATTTGTATGGGAAAAGGGCCTCCTATATACGGTTCAATATGACGTAAATATTCCAAATGGTATCAGGCCTGGAAGGAAGACTATTAAAGACAGAGGGCTGATATTTTAAACTGACATGACATGACTGATCTATTCAATATGATATAACGGCCAATATCGCATGAAATGAAACTTTTATCTGCCCTGTTTTAGTCAAATTTGCCCCAATCAACTTGATTTTCTCACAGAATATAAGGAATGATGCATACAGTCTAAAATAATTACAATAGTGATCATTAGTGTACAAATTTTGGCTTCAGATTGATATTTGTATGGGAAAAGGGCCTCCTATATACGGTTCAATATGACGTAAATATTCCAAATGGTATCAGGCCTGGAAGGAAGACTATTAAAGATAGAGGGCTGATATTTTAAATTCATAATCTACTCCTCATTACCTCTCCAAAGATATATAGAACATGTATATACCAGACCATATTCTATATATAAACTGATCTATTCAATATGATATAGCGGTCAATATCGCATGAACTGAAACTTTTATCTGCCCTGTTTTGGCCAAATCTGCCCCAATCAACTTGATTTTCTCACAGAATATCAGGAATGATGCTTACAGTCTAAAATAATTACAATAGTTTGTTGTATTTATTCAGTAGTATTGGGTATAGAAAAGGGGCGAATGCCAAATTTAACAGACTTATAAATTAAAAAGTTGTTTGTTTGGGGTAACAGTCCCTGGTCAGTGAGAATAGTTCAGTCGGTCGAAAGTTTATTTTTTTTTACTTTATTGGTCAGTCAGTTCACTGTCTCACATTACGATGGGATGGGATTTTCAACAAAATATCGGAACCAGATTATCTCAAAGCATTGAAATTCTTCACAGTGCATTTTTATTCTGAAATTTCAAGAAAATTTATTCAGAATCCAAAAATCTCCAATACCTCGCATGTTACATGTTATTTTCATAGCGCATAGTCACAATGGTACAACATTGCAAGCCCAACGTCATTCTGCTTTGAGAAAAAAACCCCAAACATGAAATATCGCATTCACAAGATGGTTGGGATGGAAGGACGGTAGGAGGGACGGAAGGACGTTCTGAGGGATGGAAGAACGGATGGGTAGCTAGTGATGTAAAGTCACCCTCCATATTTGAAGTTGATCGGCTGAATTGTTCTCGAGATATCGCGTTCACAACATAGTTGGGATGGATGCAATCTAAGATGGCTGATAGTGGCCATCTTGGATAACGCAGTTTGATGAAAAACAATTCCAGTCATCTTCTCATTGATGTGAAGTCACCCCCAAATTTGAAGTCGATCGATTGAATTGTTCTCGAGATATCCTGTTCACAACATTTTGGGGATGGATGGAATCTAAGATCCCAAGTTTGAAGTAGATCGGTTGAATTAATTCTTGAGATATCTCGTTAACAATATAGTCGACAGTGGCTATCTTGGTTAACGCAGTTTGGTGAAAAACAATTCCAGTCGATCTTCTTATTGATGTGAAGTCACTCTCCAGATTAGAAGTCGATCGGTTGAATTGTTCTCGAGATATCGTGTTCATAACATTTTGGAGATGGATGGAATCTAAGATGGCTGAACGGCGGCCATCTTGGTTAACGCAGTTTGGTGAAAATCAATTCCAGTCATCTTCTTATTGATGTGAAGTCACTCCCCAGATTTGAAGTCGATTGGTTGAATTGTTCTCGAGATATCGTGTTCATAACATTTTGGAGATGGATGGAATCGAAGATGACCGACGGCGGCCATCTTGGATAGCGCAGTTTGGTGAAAAACAATTTCAGCCATGTTCTCACTGATGTCAAGTCACCCCCCAAGTTTGAAGTCAATCGGTTGAACTGTTGTCGAGATATCGCGTTCACAACATTCTTGGGATGGTTGAAATCTGAGAACGCAGTTTGGTGAAAAACAATCCCAGCCATCTTCTCACTGTTGTCAAGTCACTCCCCAAGTTTGAAGTTGAGTTGAATTGTTCTCGAGATTCGCATTCACAACATGGTTGGGACGGACGGACGGAAGGACAGACAGACGGGTAGCATCTCCAAGTCCCCCTTACGTCCCCGGTAGACCGGGTTAGCTTTAAACCTGTTCGCCATCACGATTGTATTTTCTTGCATCCGGAAAGCCAAAACCTTGATCAGTTGATTCTCGGAGTTGTTTGTTTGTTTGCAAAAGAAATAAAGCAAAATTAGATGTTGAACGGAAAAAATCGGAGCGAAAAATGCATTTTTCCTCACATCATGATATACCGTGTGACGGGCCTGTCGGCAGCAAGCCTCAGAAATGGAAAAAATCATTGAAAACCTCTTCCTAACTCCTGTATTTTTGAACTTACACGACTGCTAAAGTGTGGTGAATATTCCCCAGACGATTAAAACTGCCAACGACGATCGACGAAGTTTATTTCCATATTTTCACGAGTCTTGATCCACAACGTGTGTCAAGCAGAAATTCATTTCATTCAAGATGGATTCCCCCGCCGGCCGATGAGCCAATCGGTATGCGTCATTTTGCCAACGTGACAATCTATCAGCCAACAGATTTGAGACGAGCGTAGACAGTGGCTGGAATGATGGAATGACATCATTTTACAATCCAATCGTATCCTCCGTTTTATTTTGCCCCCATTCCAGGTTATTTCTTGAGTAGAAAGGTGAAAGGTTACGCCTTTCCAATGAGAGTTCAAACATGAAGATTGGCAGAGTAAAACTCGAGAAAAACGCTGTCAAATGCGGTCGAAACAAGACGATTTCTCCGTTGGATTTTGACGTTTTTAAGCCGAGAAAGCCGGGGAAAAGCGCATTCTCTCGCAGTAAAACCTAATTTTGTATGCTATTTTATTTATCTTGCTATAAAACTAGAGCAAATAACACTGGAGTGTGTATTGTGGATCGATAGGTAACGTTTCTTATGTTTTTCTGCAAATCTCGGAAACAAACGAAATTTCTAGCATTCCAAAGACAACATATACACATCTTAAAAGTTCTCACGGAATTGATCGTCAGCAGGTCCCTTTTGTCAGGGGAAATAATCGGCGAAAGGGTTAATTTAAGCCCAGCTGTGAAGGGGAGTGGTTCATTGAATTCTATATAAGCCCTCTTCCTTGCCAGTGTTTGGTGCAACACTTTCTAGCCAAATGCACAAATAAATCAGATATCAGAACTTAATACCATGTTGCTGGTTTTAAAATGTGGGTGTTGACTGTCACTTTAATAGTAAGAAGCTCCAAAGAAGCAAAACTGCTGGATCTACATTAGTTCTAAGTAATGTGTTCATACATTCCATATGAATGAATCACTGGCAATACCAGACTTCTGAATATGCAAATGAGTCCTGCACTACACCGAATGATCCAATGGCAGACATACAACTTTACTATGGAGCTCTGATAGGCTACATGCCAGGGAGAGTATGTAAATCAGTATGAAAGTAGGCCTAATGTATGCATACTTAGAGATCCCTTTTTAGAAGACTGGAAAATGGTAGAAAAATAAAAAAAAAATGTAAAAAAATAATTAATGACCGGTTAGACCTGAAAGTTTCAAAGGCACAAATAAAAAATAAAAGGATAATAACCTGTATGTTTCAAGAACTTCCTTGCAATAGTTTTCGCGATACGGCTCGGACAGACGGACAGACACACTGCTGGGGCCACAACAATACTCCTGAGCCCGTAGGGCTGAGGAGTAATAAGTGAGTGTCTGTGTAACAACACCGAAAGCCCAACACCAATAAGGCACTGATATTAGACATTTCGTTCGATTCTGAATAGGTTTGCTTGATCGAATTTCTCTGCTCTGAGAGAATATAGCTCTGATAGATTGGCAAAATATGTTATGCTCGAAATGTGAGACAGACAGTAATCATATTTTGAGTTATTTTTCTTTGTTATAAATCTTGGATTGACTCCGAAAGTGGAAGATGGACAGATTCAAAGTTCCGAAGGACCCTGGGACAATCATAGCTTTCTGACGAACCATGTGATTTGAGTTTCCAGGGTTGGAAATAAGGGGAAATAATTTGATTGGTGTTTATTATCAGAAGCATTGAATTTAACCAGAAAATAATTTTGTTCATGTTAAAACTATGACATTTCGTTTTGTCAGTGTCCAAAAGTGTTGAGTTCTTGCTATCCGCACTTTCTGACCCTTATTTTCATCCCTGGTTTCATTGTGAAAGGTCAGTGGATGCTGGCTGCTCTAGTGTAGAATTACCTTAAATCTTGAAAGTCTATTATTACATGGTAGATGATTACTGCATCTACAAGTATCAAGTTTTGGAGGATTGGATAACAGATACAAGGTAAGATAACATGTTATTTGTTATCTGGGGACTACTACAACCAGATCTGTTAATTTTTCAAGGTATTATGCAATGCCTGCATGTATAGTACGTACAAACAAGTTTTGTTTGTAGATCCATCCTGTGAAATATATGTAGTAATTACAGTTGAATTTGAGTGCTAATAAAAATATGTGATTTGAACACAGACTTAGCCTTACTGTCCAGAAGTGTACAGACCTTTTGGTCTTTGATATATGTTGGCATTTGTGGGAAGTTGATGCTTAGTCAACATCAGGCGTTTACAGGATAGTCTTTTGTGTTAAATGTAGTCATTTACATCTGACGACGATACAGCTCTCCAATTTCCAATGCACGAGTTGTCACAGCGAAACATCTCACCAATTATCAGTATACGAGTTGTCAGGGCATTCCCATAATAGCTCTCTATATTTGTATCGAATACCGCTTATGCCGGTGCTAGGGGCCGTGTGGTCATATCATCCAAGTTGCCACATGAACAGGTACAATAAAAGCGTACCTGAGATACAACATATATCACAAATCGTCAGATTCTTGGTATGTGCTTTAGAATAGGTTAACCAGAAGGCTATTCTGCGAAGTCATGTGACGCAGTCAGTATGTCGGCACCTCTTCCCACTTCCCTTATATGTGTTGTAATTTGAAGTAGCTTTGAAGTAACTTCAAAGTGTGGCCATATTTTAACCTTGAAGTGCAAGGCTCAGAGTCAGAGGTGTTGTTGCAGTGTGGGTATTGTTTTGCAGCAATGCCATATAAGGGCATTGAAGTCACAATGAAGTCAGGGTTAGGGTTAGGTATGGTTAGGTAAAACAACTGTGTGGTACAATAACTGTAGATACTGTTTTCTGGGCACGTATGAAATTTTGAGGTATTTTCTAAAGCATATAGGCAATGTCATCTGTCCACAGAGCAGGAAACGCGTTTGAAAGCATTATGTAGCAAGTTAATTGGGTTAAACATGGGGTTAATCATGGGCTAGATTTTAGGTTAGTCATGGGTTGAACTTGGGCTAATAAATGCGTTAATAATGGGATAAAAATAAGTCAGTTTACGCTTTAACCTTGGGTTAATTTATGCCAGAACACTAACCATTAATATGCTTTAATCATGGGTTAAAACTGGGTTATTTCACGCTTCATCCCTGGGTTAATTTATGTCAACCCTGGGTTAAGGGTGGGTTAATAATGGGTTTAACATCGGTTAAACATGAGATATTATTTGGGTTGATCATGGGTTAAACATGGAGTAATTTTTGGGTTAATTTTTGGGATAATCATGGGGTAAACATTGGCTAATATTTGGGTTAATCATGGGTTAAACATGGGTTAATCCTGAGTTAAACGTAAATTTGAAGCTCAATGTCAAAGATTAAAGATAGGGCATCTATGTCTGGACTTGGAGTTTACGAGAAAAACATACCCTAACCCTAATTGGAACGCTAGGTTAACCGGTGATCAGTTGGTGGCAGAAAGCATTCTTAGCACGTAACCCTCACCTTGCCCTGGAAAAAAGGTCCTGTGGTGCACCCGTATCCTGGTGTACCCTATTCCCTACGGGATTTAGGGTACAGGGTGCACCACAGGTACACGCGCATGCCTACGATGACGTCATTTCCGGGCTTTGATCTCCACAAGCTTTGAGCTCCGAGAGCTCCGACCCAAGCGCTCTGCCATACGGGGGCTACCACCACCACCACCGGGCGTTGACGCCCGTCAACGCCCGTTGGTGTTGGTGTTAAGGTTGGTGTTGGTGTTGGTGTTAGGGTTATAATCTAGTTATAAATTATATAGAGAATTTGTCGTGGCAAAATCTAGTAATAAGTTATACATAGAATTTGCCGTTTCAATATCTAGATATAAGGTAGTGGTTTATATCTAGACTTTGCTACGGCAAATTCTATATGTAACCTTATATCTAGATTTTGGCGCCATTTTCTTCATTTTTCTGTTTTTTCATTTTTCATTAGTGGAATTAATAGGATTTGTGGGTTAGCCGTGTTAGTCTATTAAACTAGTAGATTTGTTATTAAACTTTTAAGATAGACTCAAATAATTCACTATATCAATTTCCAAACAGAATGTAAGGTTGAACATAAAGCCAGACATTTCTTTGTACATGTCAATGAACCATTTCAACAAATTTTCGAGAAACCTCCAACCCGGATAACCAACAATTTCGCTTGATATATCCACACCATATAACCACTTTTCGCATAACGTGTCAATGAACCACTTTAGCAAAATTTCGCATAACGTGTATCCCGAATAACCAATCATTTCTTTGTACTTTATTGTCAATGAGCCACTTTAGCAAATTTACGCATAACCTGTATCACGAATAACCACTCATATCTTTGTACTTTCATGTCAATGAACCACTTTAGCAAATTTTCGCATAACGTGTATCCCGAATAACCACTCAATTCTTTGTACTTTCATGTCAATGAACCACTTTAGCAAATTTTCGCATAACCACACATTTCTTCGTACTTTCATGACAACCAATTTAGCAAATTTTCGCATAACGTGTATCCCGAATAACCACTCATTTCTTTGTACTTTCATGTCAATGAACCACTTTAGCAAATTTTCGCATAACCTGTATCCCGAATAACCACTCATTCCTTTGTACTTTCATGTCAATGAACCACTTTAGCAAATTCAGCCCGATTGTTGTGAAGTGTTAATGTTCACCCTTACACTCTATCCAAGGGCACGATACTCCGAATGAAAGCCCATCTTTTGGGGGTTTTTTAATATTTATTTCGCTATGCAACAATGTTGGCGAACAGAAGGCGGCCCCTTTTTCTACATGAGGTGTTTTCAGCAATGCAGTGACAAATTTTAGATATAACTTACTATATCTAGAATTTGCCGTGGCAAAATCTTGTTATAGGTTATATAGAGAATTTGCCGTGGCAAAATCTAGATATAAGTTATATAGAGAATTTGTCGTGGCAAAATATAGTTATGTTATATATAGAATTTGCCGTGGCAAAATCTAGATATAAGGCAGTGGCCTATATCTTAAGAAAAATTCTCTATATAACTTATAACTAGATTTTGCCACGGCAAATTCTATATACAAAAACATAATATCTAGATTTTGCCACGGCAAATTCTATATACAACCTTATATAATTATAACTCTATTTCAGAAGTTGTTTCCAACCATCACTGCGTGGAAGTTTCCCCTTGTGGATGGTCTGATTTTTTTTATGTTTTATATTTTTATAATTTTTTGTTCTTGTTTTCTTTACGGGCAATGGTAATACAAATCAAGCAAATTCCTGAAGGAACATTGCTAGAAATAGCAGCATTATAAGAGTGAAGAAGATATCCAAACGTCTCAGTTCATCACTCCTCTCCTCCTCACGCCTCTGCTCCTCACGCCTCTCATATTCTTCTGCCCATCTATACAGCTCCATGTCAAACTCACTCACATAACTATCACTCTCCGACTCACTTTCCAATTCGTCACTTTCGCTCTCCTCCACAAATACTACTTCAAATCCCCGAAATCTTCCTCCCACCAATCAATGGGGTTAGGGGCGAATAACTCGTCTTCCTTTTCGGAATCGTCGAAGACGACATCCGGTTCTATTGGAACCACCGGAATATGAGAGAAATATAAATCTGCTGGAGGAGACATGTTTATTGGCGTGACAAATGGCGTGTTATGGAACCAGAGATTGTGAAAGTAGAGAATGAAGAGATGGCGCAGCCATCATGATTATGCTGAAAATACAGGTGCTTTCCTTATATCGAAAATTTGCGTTTGACTTTGACCTTGCAGGAAGGTGACAAGATACAGGCGGACGACCTTGACCTTATGATATGTGATGGCCACGGGACCTGTGCGTTGACATATGATCTCGACATTGACCTTGATCCTAGGTAAAAATTCACGCTTTCACCTTGGGTTAATTTATGCCTCAACCCCGGGTTAATAAATGCCTTAATAATGGGTTAAAACTAAGTTAATTTAATCTTGGTTAATTTATGCCTTAACCCTAACCCTAATACACGCCTTAATAATGGGTTAAAACTGGGTTATTTCACGCTTTATCCCTGGGTTAATTTATGCCTTAACCCTGGGTTAAGTGTGGGTTAATAATGGGTTAATTATGGGTTAAACATGGGTTAATATTTTGGTTAAACATGGGTTAATTTTTAGGTTAATCATGGGTTAAACATGCGTTGATTTTTGGGTTAGTGATGGGTTAAACTTGGGTTAATAAATGCCTTAATAACGGGATAAAAATAAGTCAATTTACGCTTTAACCTTGGATTAATTTATGCCTTAACACTAACCCTAATACATGCTTTAATAATGGGTTAAAACTGGCTTATTTCACGCTTCATCCCTGGGTTAATTTATGCCGTAACCCTGGGTTAAGTTGGGTTAATAGTGGGTTAAACATGGGTTAAACATGGGTTAAACATGAGTTAATATTTGGGTTAATCATGGGTTAAACATGGAGTAATTTTTGGGTTAATTTTTGTGATAATCATGGTGTAAACATAGGCTAATATTTGGGTTAATCATGGGTTAAACATGGGTTAATCGTGGGTTAAACATGGGTTAATTTATATCTTAATAACGTTCTGAACCTAGGGCTAATGTGTGCATTTACCATGGATTAAATTTGCCCGAATGCTGGGTCAAAGTGCTCGTCTATGAAGTCAGATTATGGCCCTGAGAATGACCTTGACCGTGCTTCGATGAAAACGTAAATTTGAATGTCAAGGTCAAAGATTAAAGATAGGGCATCTAGCATATGTCTGAATTTGGAGTTTACGAGAAAAACATACCCTAACCTAATTGGAACGCTGGGTTAACCGGTGATGAATTGGTGGCAGAAAGCAATCTTAGCACGTAACCCTCCGTGGCAAATTCTGAATGTAACGCCGTCCCCTAGTATGTTGTGACTGAGTTTGCGACACCCATTGCACACACACACACAGGATTACAAGCGTCAAGTCCGTCATTCATAATCCAGCCGTCGTCCATTAAAGAATATCCGCGTCCATAATCCGAAGACCTATTCTATGTACGTATAACAGTATTAGCACCAAATTCAAAAAGACAATCATAGTATACATAAACATAGGCTAGTTTCCTGCGAGAGAGAAGCGGTCAACAGTTTTCAATGATGCCGGCAAGACATCATGATGTTCCAAAATATCAAATCCGTATCGCTGATCAGTGTTCTTAATCCATATTATTCGTAATAGAGTCGTCATCTAAAAGAAATTGTATCTCAGTCACGCTTTGATTGCGACTGTTCATATGAGTACCATGAGGATCTTGAAGAACATGGACTCATACGGCCCCTAGCCACGGGTTAAGCGAAATTAGACACATGTTACGAAACGTAGCGCCACAGATCTTGCACGCTACGTTCGTATTTTGCAATAAGCATGCGATATGTACCGCCAAACTTGAGAAACTTTGAGTGGAGGCGCTTGGTGGAATAGCCCTGTTTTATAAGTTTCTGCAACAATGTTTTGTGACGTTGATTAAAATCATCCCATTTAACACAGGATCTAGCAAATGCTACTAAGCGAGATATGTATACGCCATATGCAGGTCCCACTGGAATATTACTATCCAGAAAGGGATAGTTCACGATGTCGAAATTGTAATCATCTCTTTTGTCATAAAGTCGACGAGAGAGAATGCCCGCTTCATTTTAATAGAGATAGAGATCTAAATAAGATGTGCCTGTAGGGCTATCTGTAGTTTCCTTCATATCCAGTGAAGGTGGATATATATCCTTAACTGCGTCATTTATATAGCGATTATCCACAGCGAGAAGATCGTCTATATAGCCTTTGGTGAATGAGAAGGAACGGGCTTTGAATGGATCGGTTTTTGAAAGAGGTCCTGATGAGGGATTGTAGTATAGAGAGTAGAGAAATCCCATGTGGATACATGTCTGTACGGTATGTGACCTTTAGCATCCAGTTCTTCCGTAAGACATTTTGAGTTTTTCAATATCCACATATATTCAACGCCAGAGTTCTTAGAAATAGTGGCGCTTAACCTTTCCCAAAATGCTTTTACCTCCTGAAGGGCCCTCGTCAATAGGGTTGAAACAAGCTTGGTGGTGCAGCTTCTAGAACCAGCTATGAATCTAGCTTTGTATGGTGATTTATGCATTTTGGGAGACCAGTATATCTTTGGTATGTGGCTATGATTGGTTGGTATTACAACACATATAAGGGTAGTGGGAAAAGGTGCCGACATACTGACTGCGTCACATGACTTCACAGAATAGTCTTCTGGTTAACCTATTCTAAAGCACATGCCAAGAATCTAACGATTCGTGACATGTGTTGTATCTCAGGTACGCTTTTATTGTACCTGTTCATGTGGCAACTTGGATGATATGACCACACGGCCCCTAGCACCGGCATAAGCGGTAATAGATACAAATCTAGAGAGCTATGATGGAAATGCTCTGACAACTCATATACTGGTAATTGGTGAGCTGTTTCGCTGTGACAACTCGTACATTGGAGATTGGTGAGCTGTATGGTCGTCAGATGTAAATGACGGCATTCAACGCAAAAGACTAGTCTGTAATGCCCGATGTCGACCCAGCATCAACTTCCCACAAGTGCCAACATATATCAAAGACCAAAAGGTCTGTACAGAGGGCGGGCTTCGGGGACGAAACGTCCACCAGCAGAATCTCGCCATATACAGGAAAAAATTACAACACATATAAGGGTAGTGGGAAGAGGTGCCGACATACTGACGGCGTCACATGACTTGACAGAATAGTCTTCTGGACAAATACCTCTTTCCCTGAGAAACTTTTTGTGGTTGTCAAATAAATCTTCCAGAGTAAATGTAGTTTGGGAGTAAGTAGACGTATTTGATGAAGATATGTCTACACTCAATTCTTTAATCAGCACCTGGTAATAGTAATATTTACATATGAATATTATATTATTCGGAGCTTTGTCTGCTGGGACTATGACGAATTTACTCTGGAGATTTGCTAGAACTTCTTGCGAATTGGGGTTTCTCAGTACTTGTTTGGTTTGGGGAAGAGTACTTCTGGCAATATGGCGGAATGTTTCAACGACCTTGCTCTTGGTGAGGTCCAGCCAATCATTGACTACTGTAGGTTCAACTTTTTCTCGCTTAGACCAATCAATAACGTACTGTTCTAATGCAGACAGGACTATCTTCTGGTCGGCCTTCAGATTTATTCTTCTTGGCTCTCTATATTTAGGTCCTTTCATCAGGAGTAATTTCAGATCCGTATCACTCACCACATAAAGGTTAGGTGTGATTCTCATCTATATGGATAGCTGATACATTGTAGTTGTGCATTGATTTATGGGTTTATGGCTTCCAGTTCAAAACTCGCGAGCCAAGGTCAAAATGTGTATGCCATATTCTGGTACAAATGGGAAACGAGAATAAATTTAACGGCCTGATTGTTGCTGAGTATTAATGGGCAACCTTACCTTATATCCAAGCGCGCGATACACCGAATGAAAGCCCATCTTTTGGAGTTTTTTCGAATATTTATTTCGCTGTGCAAAAATGTTGGCGAACAGAAGGCGGACTCTTTTTCTACATCAGAAAAAGATTTTAGAAAACGCTTATAAATAGACTTTGCCGCGGCAAAATGCATTATAAATAGACTTTGCCAAGTCTATTTATAAGGCGGCAAAATTCTAGATATAGCTAACGAGAATAAATTTAACAGCCTGATTGTTGTTGAGTATTAATGGGCAACCTTACCTTGTATCCAAGCGCGCGATACACCGAATGAAAGCCCATGTTTTGGGGATTTTCCAAATATTTATTTCCCTGTGCAACAATGTTGGCGAACAGAAGGCGGACTCTTTTTCTACATCAGAAAATAATTTTAGAAAACGCGTATAAATATAGTTGATATAGATAAATTAATTTGGCTCATAGAAATCCTATGAAATTCAGCAAAATCTTTTATTGTGAATGTAGTCCGATGAATTTGAAACTAGACTGTTAAATTTTGGGCACTTTGAAGGAAAATTGGCTTCTCTAAAGCCAAATATAATGCTTAATTTGGGTCATATACGTGTATTATGAGGAAAAAAATGTAGATAGTTTTTCAAATATCTTGAATAGAAATATAGCACGCAGGTTTACCATTTTTGCACACCTGATCCTGATTATACTCTAACATAGTGATTATATGCTCAAATTTCACAAGAATTGATTGGATATTAACACCACCAGAGCAAAAAAGCAAAAGGCAAATTTTGAGGTTGAAAATATGCATTTCCTCTTGAGTTGATATAGATAAATTAATTTGTCTCATACAAATCCTATGAAATTCAGCAAAATCTTTTTATTTGAATGTTGTACGATGAATTTAAAACTAGACTGTAAAATTTCGGGCAGTTTGAAGCGAAATTGGCTTCTCTACAGCCAAATATAATGCTTAATATGGCTCATATACATGTATTATGTGGAGAAAAATGTAGATAGTTTTTCAAATATCTTGAATAGAAACATAGCACGCAGGCTTACTGTTTTTGTACACCTGATTGTACTATAACATAGTGATTATATACTAATATTTCAGAAGAATTGATTGGAAATTAACACCACCAGAGCAAGAAAACAAAAGGCAAATTTTGAGGTTGAAAATATGCATTTCCTCTTGCGTTGATATAGATAAATTAATTTGGCTCATAGAAATCCTATGAAATTCAGCAAAATCTTTTATTGGGACTGTAGTCCGATGAATTTAAAACTAGACTGTGAAATTTTGGGCAGTTTGAAGCGAAATTGGCTTCTCTACAGCCAAATATAATGCTTAATTTGGCTCAAATATATGTATTATGTGGAGAAAAAATATAGACAGATTTCGAAATATCTTGAATAGAAATATAGCACGCAGGTTTACCATTTTTGCACATCTGATTGTACTGTAACATAGTGATTACATCCTAATATTTCAGAAGAATTGATTTGAAATTAACACCACCAGAGAAAAAAAGCAAAAGGCAAATTTTGAGGTTGAAAATATGCATTTCCTCTTGAGTTGATATAGATAAATTAATTTGGCTCATAGAAATACTATGAAATTCAGCAAAATCATTTATCTGAATGCAGTACCATGAATTTAAAACTAGACTGTAAAGTTACGGACAGTTTGAAGCGAAATTGGCTTCTCTACAGCCAAATATAATGCTTAATTTGGGTCATATACATGTATTATGAGGGAAAAAAATGTAGATAGTTTTTCAGATATATTGAATAGAGATATAGCACGCAGGTTTACCATTTTTGCACACCTGATTGAACACTAACATAGTAATTATATCCTCAAATTTCACAAGAATTGATTGGAAACTAACACCACCAGAGCAAAAAAGCAAACGTGAAATTTTGGGGTTGAAAATATGCATTTCCTCTTGAGTTGATATAGATAAATTAATTTGGCTCATACAAATCATATGAAATTCAGCAAAATCTTTTTATTTGAATGTTGTACGATAAATTTAAAACTAGACGGTAAAGTTTCGGGCAGTTTGAAGCGAAATTGGCTTCTCTACAGCCAAATATAATGCTTAATATTGGGTCATATACATGTATTATGAGGAAAAAAAATGTAGATAGTTTTTCAAATATCTTGAATAGAAATATAGCACGCAGGTTTACCATTTTTGCACACCTGATTGTACTATAACATAGTGATTATATGCTAATATTTCAGAAGAATTGATTGGAAATTAACACCACCAGAGCAAAAAAGCAAACGTGAAATTTTGGGGTTGAAAATATGCATTTCCTCTTGAGTTGATATAGATAAATTAATTTGGCTCATACAAATCCTATGAAATTCAGCAAAATCTTTTTATTTGAATGTTGTACGATGAATGTAAAACTAGACTGTAAAGTTTCGGGCAGTTTGAAGCGAAATTGGCTTCTCTACAGCCAAATATAATGCTTAATTTGGGTCATATAAATGTATTATGAGGAAAAAAAATATAGATAGTTTTTCAAATATGTTGAATAGAAATATAGCACGCAAGTTTACCATTTTTGCACACCTGATTATACTGTAACATAGTAATTACATCGTCAAATTTCACAAGAATTGATTGGAAATTAACACCACCAGAGCAAAAAAGCAAAAGGCAAATTTTGGGGTTGAAAATATGCATTTCCTCTTGAGTTGATATAGATAAATTAATTTGGCTCATACAAATCATATGAAATTCAGCAAAATCTTTTATTGGGACTGTAGTCCGATGAATTGAAAACTAGACTGTGAAATTTTGGGCAGTTTGAAGCGAAATTGGCTTTTCTACAGCCAAATATAATGCTTAATTTGGCTCAAATGCATGTATTATGTGGAGAAAAAATATAGACAGATTTCGAAATATCTTGAATAGAAATATAGCACGCAGGTTTACCATTTTCACACACCTGATTGTACTGTAACATAGTGATTACATCCTAATATTTCAGAAGAATTGATTGGAAATTAACACCACCAGAGCAAAAAAGCAAAAGGCAAATTTTGAGGTTGAAAATATGCATTTCCTCTTGAGTTGATATAGATAAATTAATTTGGCTCATAGAAATCCTATGAAATTCAGCAAAATCTTTTATTGTGAATGTAGTCCGATGAATTTAAAACTAGGCTGTAAAGTTTCGGGCAGTTTGAAGCGAAATTGGCTTCTCTACAGCCAAATATAATGCTTAATATGGCTCATATACATGTATTATGTGGAGAAAAATGTAGATAGTTTTTCAAATATCTTGAATAGAAATATAGCACGCAGGTTTACTATTTTTGCACACCTGATTGTACTATAACATAGTGATTATATCCTAATATTTCAGAAGAATTGATTGGAAATTAACACCACCAGAGCAAAAAAGCAAAAGGCAAATTTTGAGGTTGAAAATATGCATTTCCTCTTGAGTTGATATAGATAAATTAATTTGGCTCATACAAATCCTATGAAATTCAGCAAAATCTTTTTATTTGAATGTTGTACGATGAATTTAAAACTAGACTGTGAAATTTCGGGCAGTTTGAAGCGAATTTGGCTTCTCTACAGCCAAATATAATGCTTAATATGGCTCATATACATGTATTATGTGGAGAAAAATGTAGATAGTTTTTCAAATATCTTGAATAGAAATATAGCACGCAGGCTTACTGTTTTTGCACACCTGATTGTACTATAACATAGTGATTATATACTAATATTTCAGAAGAATTGATTGGAAATTAACACCACCAGAGCAAGAAAACAAAAGGCAAATTTTGAGGTTGAAAATATGCATTTCCTCTTGCGTTGATATAGATAAATTAATTTGGCTCATAGAAATACTATGAAATTCAGCAAAATCTTTTATTGGGAATGTAGTCCGATGAATTTAAAACTAGACTGTGAAATTTTGGGCAGTTTGAAGCGAAATTGGCTTCTCTACAGCCAAATATAATGCTTAATTTGGCTCAAATACATGTATTATGTGGAGAAAAAATATAGACAGATTTCGAAATATCTTGAATAGAAATATAGCACGCAGGTTTACCATTTTTGCACACCTGATTGAACACTAACATAGTAATTATATCCTCAAATTTCACAAGAATTGATTGGAAATTAACACCACCAGAGCAAAAAAGCAAACGTGAAATTTTGGGGTTGAAAATATGCATTTCCTCTTGAGTTGATATAGATAAATTAATTTGACTCATACAAATCATATGAAATTCAGCAAAATCTTTTTATTTGAATGTTGTACGATAAATTTAAAACTAGACTGTAAAGTTTCGGGCAGTTTGAAGCGAAATTGGCTTCTCTACAGCCAAATATAATGCTTAATTTGGGTCATATACATGTATTATGAGGAAAAAAAATGTAGATAGTTTTTCAAATATCTTGAATAGAAATATAGCACGCAGGTTTACCATTTTTGCACACCTGATTGTACTATAACATAGTGATTATATGCTAATATTTCAGAAGAATTGATTGGAAATTAACACCACCAGAGCAAAAAAGCAAAGTTGTTGAAAATATGCATTTCCTGATATAGATCAATTAAAGAATAATATAAAATTTGCGAATTGCGTGATGTTGACCTTTCTATATGGTAAACACATTGCGATCGTCTGCGCGGCCACGTTAAGCGGTGAGGTCTAGGATTTTTTATTTTTGTTTTAATTTTTTTTTCTATTTTTTTTCAAAATTCGGGTATTTTATCAGTGGGGAAATAGATACTTATGACCTTGACCTTGACTTATTTATACTTCCTTTGCAAGATCTTTCAAATGCACTTTTCAGTTTTGAGCTATCTTTTTAGAAAGTCGAGATACACGAAAAAGATAATTAAAAAAGGTCAAACTAATAGGTCATTAGTAGAAACAAAGACATGAACGTTAGCTTGTCGTGGAGCATTTAACATAGTTGGAGAATGATTATTTTTGTCGAAACCCAAGCGAGAAAGAGGCAGTTTTTCAAATAGTTGAAACAAGTTTTAAAACGAGGTTACTGTCAACAGGGTTTCATGCACCGATTCAGAAACCCTTCGGTTTTGCATCTGTACTAAGCTGAAACTTTGAAACTTTATGTTTTTGAGGACGGGGAATCTGAAAAATGTCGAAAATTCGACCGAAATTTTTTCAAAGATGGAGCTCGACACACATATTTTACTTTTACATAAAAATTATTAAGAAAATAAAAAAAATCCAATTTAAAGAATGAGGTCACCATCCGATGTAGACGAATTATTAGCATAAACTATGCAAAAAGACCTATAAAACGACCTGAGGAGAGCAAAAAGAAAAATTCTCAAAATCGACGAAAAAATGAGGTCTGAGGTTTTCTCCGTAACTTTGTAATACCTCAATTCTCCGTAGGTTTGAGCTCAAACATAGCAACCTTGGATCCATATCTAGCGATTTAAGTGCGAAAACCCCGAGTTTAAAATATTTGAGGATAGATTTTATTCGAATTCCATATGTGAGTGTTTTTCAGTTTACTGCATTTTTCTGAGAAGTGGAAATTTTGACCTATTTTGGATTTCGCTGAAAACTTGGTCCTAAGTACTTACGAGGTCACTGATCACGATGGTGAGGTCAGATTTTCTGATGAGCGTGACCTTGACCTCGAAATTTAATCGAGAATGTCCTGCGCTCACATTTTACGGCCTTAAGAACTGAAATTTCATGAGGTTATTTTTTTTAGGCCGCACTAACTATTGCGCGGGGAAAAAATTGAAAACCCTATCTGTACTTTGGTTTTACTTTCACTGATACAGTACCTGTCCATGTTAGCATAGGTTTCCTGGAGGGTAAGGAGACACTGGAGATCTAGGGTGGTGTTGGAGAGGAAGGCCAGGTCGTCAGCCAGGGCAACAACTCCACAATAGATGCACCCAATTTTAAGATCGATTTTATGTGACGATGACATATTCAGCAGGGGGTTTAGGAATACTAAAGTATGCTAAACTGGCCATTTGATTTCAGACCATCGAAAACCACGGAGAAGTGAAGTTTTGATTTTGTCGCTCCTGAAAGTTGAAGATAAAGGTAAGTTTTTGGTCTTTCTTTAACGTGTTTTTGGTGCATTCGAGAGTATAAACATACTGTTCATCATCGTACATTAAAAATTGATGTAGAAACAATGTATATTTTGCAATTTAGATGAAAGCCCAAAATGAACGAAGTTTTATGCAGAATTCGCCACGGCAAATTCTAGATATAGTAATACATAATATTTGTCGTATTTCAACTTTTAAGATTAACCGTGGTTTGACCTCATGAGGTCATTTCTGAACTGTAGCGAGATCATTGAAAACAAATCCGTCATCAGTTTCAGAAACCACCATTAAATTTAAAAAGTTACATGACGGCAAACTCTAGCTATATAAATGAATCTTTATTTAAACTCGATCTATGAACAGTATACCTTACTACCACTTGAAATGAAAGGGGACCCCACGCACAGGTCCATCATGAAGACCAAGCGTCACTTGGAAGAGCATATGGTTTACCACCCACCGAGGCCCTGGAAAATGCGATTAGAATGCGCAAACAACATGGCCGAAGACGGAACTCTCTGAAATGACGACTTTTGATTGGACAAGAATACATCTAACGGGCAAGAACGAACAGGACAAATGCAAATGGCGGTCTCTGATTGGACAAGGGTCTTTATTGAATTGTAAACATACCCAACGCGGCTTCCACAGCGTTAGATTCTTGGTACGTGCTTTCGAATAGTTTAACCGGAAGACTATACTGTGAAGTCATGTGACTCTGTCAGTATGTCGGCACCTCTTCCCACTTCCCTTATGTGTTGTAATCTGAAATTCCTGCTTTTCTATATTGCTTGTTTAGAGCATGCATTAGACCCTTCTCCACATACAACTAATTCAGCCTGGATATCCATTCATAAAAGTACAGTGGATGCCTAATGTGTTTGTCGGTGCCGCTTCTTTTTTCTCCCACATTTATTTTCCGTTGGATAACTTTGAATGCCTTTGTTAATCAACCTCAAATTTGTGGTGTATATTGATCCTGCCTAGCGGGATACACCTATTGTTTTCATCGCTGTCCGAAACTGGGAAATGGGTTTTTATCTACAAATCCCCTTAAATGCAGATTTCCCTTTTGTTCATCTTCTCCGTCGGAAAACTTCCGAATGCCCATTCATCCTCAAATTTCAGGATATAGTCATGGCAAACCTACTTGCAATATTTCTATTTAATATCTTTGTTCAACTATTACAGCCTAGTTTCAAATTTATTGTACAACATTCGCAGTGAAAGATTTTTCTGAATTTCATATGATTTCTATCACCTAAATTAATTTATCTATATCATGCATATTTTCAACCCTACAATTTGGCCTTTCCTTTTTTTGCTCTCCTGGTCTTCATATTCAACCATTTCTTCTCAAATTTTTGGATATAGTCACTATGTTAAGATGCAATCAAGTGTGCAAAAATGGCGAACCTAATTGCAATATTTCTACTTAATATCTTTGTTCAGCTATGTACCTTTTTCTGGTCAAAATGCATGTATAAGAGCCAATTTGAGCTTTATATTTGGCTCTACAGAAGCCAATTTTGCTTCAAACTGCATTAAATGTTACAGCCTAGTTTCAAATTTATTGTACAACATTCACAGTAAAAGATTTTCCTGAATTTTATATGATTTCTATCACCCAAATTAATTTATCTATATCAAGTTAAGAGGAAATGCATATTTTCAACCCTACAATTTGGCCTTTCCTTTTATTGTTCTCCTGGTCTTAATATCCAACCATTTCTTCTCAAATTTTAGGATATAGTCACTATGTTAAGCTACAATCAAGTATGCAAAAATGGCAAACCTAATTGCAATATTTCTATTTAATATCTTTGTTCAACTATGTACCTTTTTTGTGGTCAAAATGCATGTATGAGAGCAAACTTGAGCATTATATTTGGCTCTACAGAAGCCAATTTTGCTTCAAACTGCATTAAATGTTACAGCCTGGTTTCAAATTTATTGTACAACATTCACAGTAAAAGATTTTGCTGAATTTCATATGATTTCTATCACCCAAATTAATTTATCTATATCAAGTTAAGAGGAAATGCATATTTTCAACCCTACAATTTGGCCTTTCCTTTTTTGCTCTGCTGGTCTTAATATCCAACCATTTCTTCTCAAATTTTAGAATATAGTCACTATGTTATGGTACAATGAAGTATGCAAAAATGGTAAAGCTAATTGCTATATTTCTATTTAATACCTTTGTTCAACTATGTACCTTTTTGTGGTCAAAATTCATGTATGAGAGCAAACTTGAGCATTATATTTGGCTCTACAGAAGCCAATTTTGCTTCAAACTGCATTAAATGTTACAGCCTAGTTTCAAATTTACTGTACAACATTCACAGTAAAAGATTTTGCTGAATTTCATATGATTTCTATCACCCAAATTAATTTATCTATATCAAGATAAGAGGAAATGCACATTTTCAACCATACAAGTTGGCCTTTCCTTTTTTGCTCTGCTGGTCTTAATATCCAACTTTTTCTTCTCAAATTTTAGGTTATAGTCACTATGTTATGGTACAATCAAGTATGCAAAAATGGCAAACCTAATTGCAATATTTCTATTTAATATCTTTGTTCAACTATGTACCTTTTTTCTGGTCAAAATGCATGTATAAGAGCCAATTTGAGCTTTCTATTTGGCTCTAAAGAAGCCAATTTTGCTTCAAACTGCATTAAATGTTACAGCCTAGTTTCAAATTTAATGTACAACATTCACAGTAAAAGATTTTCCTGAATTTCATATGATTTCTATCACCCAAATTAATTTATCTATATCAAGTTAAGAGGAAATGCATATTTTCAACCCTACAATTTGGCCTTTTCTTTTTTTTTCTCTCCTGGTCTTAATATCCAACCATTTCTTCTCAAATTTTAGGATATTGTGACTATGTTAAGGTACGATCAAGTATACAAAAATAGCAAACCTAATTGCAATATTTCTATTTAATATCTTTGTTCAACTATGTACCTTTTTGTGGTCAAAATTCATGTATGAGAGCAAACTTGAGCATTATATTTGGCTCTACAGAAGCCAATTTTGCTTCAAACTGCATTAAATGTTACAGCCTAGTTTCAAATTTACTGTACAACATTCACAGTAAAAGATTTTGCTGAATTTCATATGATTTCTATCACCCAAATTAATTTATCTGTATCAAGTTAAGAGGAAATGTATATTTTCAACCCTACAATTTGGCCTTTCCTTTTTTGCTCTGCTGGTCTTAATATCCAACCATTTCTTCTCAAATTTTACGATATAGTCACTATGTTATGGTACAATCAAGTATGCAAAAATTGTAAAGCTAATTACAATATTTCTATTTAATATCTTTGTTCAACTATGTACCTTTTTTTCTGGTCAAAATGCATGTATAAGAGCCAACTTGAGCTTTCTATTTGGCTCTACAGAAGCCAATTTTGCTTCAAAATGCATTAAATGTTACAGCCTAGTTTCAAATTTATTGTACAACATTCACAGTAAAAGATTTTGCTGAATTTCATATGATTTCTATCACCCAAATTAATTTATCTATATCAAGTTAAGAGGAAATGCATATTTTCAACCCTACAATTTGGCCTTTCCTTTTTTGCTCTGCTGGTCTTAATATCCAACCATTTCTTCTCAAATTTTAGGATATAGTCACTATGTTATGGTACAATCAAGTATGCAAAAATGGCAAACCTAATTGCAATATTTCTATTTAATATCTTTGTTCAACTATGTACCTTTTTTCTGGTCAAAATGCATGTATGAGAGCAAACTTGAGCATTATATTTGGCTCTACAGAAGCCAATTTTGCTTCAAACTGCATTAAATGTTACAGCCTAGTTTCAAATTTATTGTACAACATTCACAGTAAAAGATTTTGCTGAATTTCATATGATTTCTATCACCCAAATTAATTTATCTATATCAAGTTAAGAGGAAATGCATATTTTCAACCCTACAATTTGGCCTTTCCTTTTTTGCTCTGCTGGTCTTAATATCCAACCATTTCTTCTCAAATTTTAGGTTATAGTCACTATGTTATGGTACAATCAAGTATGCAAAAATGGCAAACCTAATTGCAATATTTCTATTTAATATCTTTGTTCAACTATGTACCTTTTTTCTGGTCAAAATGCATGTATAAGAGCCATTTTGAGCTTTCTATTTGGCTCTACAGAAGCAAATTTTGCTTCAAACTGCATTAAATGTTACAGCCTAGTTTTAAATTTATTGTATAACATTCACAGTAAAAGATTTTGCTCAATTTCTTATGATTTATATCACCCAAATTAATTTATCTATATCAACTTAAGAGGAAATGCATATTTTCAACCCTACAATCTGGCCTTTCCTTTTTTGCTCTGCTGGTCTTAATATCCAACCATTTCTTCTCAAATTTTAGGATATAGTCACTATGTTATGGTACAATCAAGTATGCAAAAATAGCAAACCTAATTGCAATATTTCTATTTAATATCTTTGTTCAACTATGTACCTTTTTCTGGTCAAAATGCATGTATGAGAGCAAACTTGAGCATTATATTTGGCTCTACAGAAGCCAATTTTGCTTCAAACTGCATTAAATGTTACAGCCTAGTTTCAAATTTACTGTACAACATTCACAGTAAAAGATTTTGCTGAATTTCTTATGATTTCTATCACCCAAATTAATTTATCTATATCAAGTTAAGAGGAAATGCATATTTTCAACCCTACAATTTGGCCTTTCCTTTTTTGCTCTGCTGGTGCTTAATATCCAACCATTTCTTCTCAAATTTTACGATATAGTCACTATGTTATGGTACAATCAACTATGCAAAAATGGCAAACCTAATTGCAATATTTCTATTTAATATCTTTGTTGAGCTATGTACCTTTTTTCTGGTCAAAATGCATGTATGAGAGCAAACTTGAGCATTATATTTGGCTCTACAGAAGCCAATTTTGCTTCAAAATGCATTAAATGTTACAGCCTAGTTTCAAATTTATTGTACAACATTCACAGTAAAAGATTTTGCTGAATTTCATATGATTTCTATCACCCAAATTAATTTATCTATATCAAGTTAAGAGGAAATGCATATTTTCAACCCTACAATTTGGCCTTTCCTTTTTTGCTCTGCTGGTCTTAATATCCAACTATTTCTTCTCAAATTTTAGGTTATAGTCACTATGTTATGGTACAATCAAGTATGCAAAAATGGCAAACCTAATTGCAATATTTCTATTTAATATCTTTGTTCAACTATGTACCTTTTTTCTGGTCAAAATGCATGTATAAGAGCCAACTTGAGCTTTCTATTTGGCTCTACAGAAGTCAATTTTGCTTCAAACTGCATTAAATGTTACAGCCTAGTTTCAAATTTCTTGTACAACATTCCCAGTAAAAGATTTTGCTGAATTTCATATGATTTCTATCACCCAAATTAATTTATCTATATCAAGTTAAGAGGAAATGCATATTTTCAACCCTACAATTTGGCCTTTCCTTTTTTGCTCTGCTGGTCTTAATATCCAACCATTTCTTCTCAAATTTTAGGATATAGTCACTATATTATGGTACAATCAAGTTTGCAAAAATGGCAAACCTAATTGCAATATTTCTATTTAATATCTTTGTTTAACTATGTACCTTTTTTCTGGTCAAAATGCATGTATGAGAGCAAACTTGAGCATTATATTTGGCTCTACAGAAGCCAATTTTGCTTCAAACTGCATTAAATGTTACAGTCTAGTTTCAAATTTATTGTACAACATTCACAGTAAAAGATTTTGCTGAATTTCATATGATTTCTATCACCCAAATTAATTTATCTATATCAAGTTAAGAGGAAATGCATATTTTCAACCCTACAATTTGGCCTTTCCTTTTTTGCTCTGCTGGTCTTAATATCAAACCATTTCTTCTCAAATTCTACGATATAGTCACTATGTTATGGTACAATCAAGTATGCAAAAATGGTAAAGCTAATTGCAATATTTCTATTTAATATCTTTGTTCAACTATGTACCTTTTTCTGGTCAAAATGCATGTATGAGAGCAAACTTGAGCATTATATTTGGCTCTACAGAAGCCAATTTTGCTTCAAACTGCATTAAATGTTACAGCCTAGTTTCAAATTTATTGTACAACATTCACAGTAAAAGATTTTGCTGAATTTTATATAATTTCTGTCACCCAAATTAATTTATCTATATCAAGTTAAGAGGAAATGCATATTTTCAACCCTACAATTTGGCCTTTTCTTTTTTGCTCTGCTTGTCTTAATATCCAACCATTTCTTCTCAAATTTTAGGATATAGTCACTATATTATGGTACAATCAAGTTTGCAAAAATGGCAAACCTAATTGTAATATTTCTATTTAATATCTTTGTTCAACAATGTACCTTTTTCTGGTCAAAATGCATGTATGAGAGCAAACTTGAGCATTATATTTGGCTCTACAGAAGCCAATTTTGCTTCAAACTGAATTAAATGTTACAGCCTAGTTTCAAATTTATTGTACAACATTCACAGTAAAAGATTTTGCTGAATTTCATATAATTTCTGTCACCCAAATTAATTTATCTATATCAAGTTAAGAGGAAATGCATATTTTCAACCCTACAATTTGGCCTTTCCTTTTTTGCTCTGCTGGTCTTAACATCCAACCATTTCTTCTCCAATTTTACGATATAGTCACTATGTTATGGTACAATCAACTATGCAAAAATGGCAAACCTAATTGCAATATTTCTACTTAATATCTTTGTTGAGCTATGTACCTTTTTTCTGGTCAAAATGCATGTATGATAGCAAACTTGAGCATTATATTTGGCTCTACAGAAGCCAATTTTGCTTCAAACTGCATTAAATGTTACAGCCTAGTTTCAAATTTATTGTACAACATTCACAGTAAAAGATTTTGCTGAATTTCATATGATTTCTATCACCCAAATTAATTTATCTATATCAAGTTAAGAGGAAATGCATATTTTCAACCCTACAATTTGGCCTTTCCTTTTTTGCTCTGCTGGTCTTAATATCCAACCATTTCTTCTCAAATTTTAGGATATCGTCACTATATTATGGTACAATCAAGTTTGCAAAAATGGCAAACCTAATTGCAATATTTCTATTTAATATCTTTGTTTAACTATGCACCTTTTTTCTGGTCAAAATGCATGTATGAGAGCAAACTTGAGCATTATATTTGGCTCTACAGAAGCCAATTTTGCTTCGAACTGAATTAAATGTTACAGCCTAGTTTCAAATTTTGTGTACAACATTCACAGTAAAAGATTTTGCTGAATTTTATATGATTTCTATCACCCAAATTAATTTATCTATATCAAGTTAAGAGGAAATGCATATTTTCAACCCTACAATTTGGCCTTTCCTTTTTTGCTCTGCTGGTCTTAATATCCAACCATTTCTTCTCAAATTTTAGGATATAGTCACTATGTTATGGTACAATCCAGTATGCAAAAATGGCAAACCTAGTTGCAATATTTCTATATAATATCTTTGTTTAACTATGCACCTTTTTTCTGGTCAAAATGCATGTATGAGAGCAAACTTGAGCATTATATTTGGCTCTACAGAAGCCAATTTTGCTTCAAACTGCATTAAATGTTACAGCCTAGTTTCAAATTTATTGTACAACATTCACAGTAAAAGATTTTGCTGAATTTCATATGATTTCTATCACCCAAATTAATTTATCGATATCAAGTTAAGAGGAAATGCATATTTTCAACCCTACAATTTGGCCTTTCCTTTTTTGCTCTGCTGGTCTTAATATCCAACCATTTCTTCTCAAATTTTAGGATATAGTCACTATATTATGGTACAATCAAGTTTGCAAAAATGGCAAACCTAATTGCAATATTTCTATTTAATATCTTTGTTCAACAATGTACCTTTTTTCTGGTCAAAATGCATGTATTAGAGCCAAATTGA
>JAVTVY010054850.1:0-28878 GCA_036873755.1 Hanleya hanleyi | reverse complement strand
AGGTTCAAACGAGAAATCGTTATTGTAGGATTGATCGAGATACGTAGTGAAATCGTTGTAGGAATTTTAGAGGCAAGATCAGAGGCAATAGAAGAAAAGTAGTCATTGAAGTTTGTGGCGATCTCAGTTGGATTAGTGACTTCATCTCCATTAAAATGAAAGAGACTTGGAAGGGAGCTGGATTTTTTTCGACCTAACAATCCATTTATAACTCTCCAGGTTCCCTTAATGTCATTATATGCTTCATTAAATTTTTCTTCGTAATATTTGTTTTTAGCTAGTCTAAGAGTATGATTAAGTTTATTCCTATACAGTTTGTATTCGCAAGTTGTTTCATGATCCTTTTTAGATATATGCAGTCTATATAGCCTATTTTTTTCTCGGATTGAGCGGAGTAGACATGAGGTGATCCAAGGTTTAAGTATTTTAACTTTTGGAACATTTTTGGATACCACTGCAAAGCATTCTTCGTAAATTGGATGAAATGTATTCATGAAACTATTCAGCGCACTATTTGTGTCATTGTCATCCAAAACATGTCGCCAGTCTGTGTTTCGAAGTTTATCTTCGAATAGTGATTTTTGTGCCGGGTTTATTCTGCGAGACTGAAGTGATCTCATTGATTGTTTAGGTGGAGAGGAAAGACAATTTGTAATATGAAAGACGGGAAAATGATCAGATATGTCAGAAAGTATTATGCCGGAACCCAGGTCCTCTTCGTGGAAATTGGTGAATATGTTGTCGATTAAGGTAGCTGAATGAGCTCTTACTCTGGTAGGTTTAGTAATTTTAGGAAAAAAGTAAAATGATTTCATAATTTCCAAGTATTGTTTTGATGGGCCATGGTGATTGGCTTTGAGTAGATCGATGTTAAAATCACCCATTATTATGCATTTTTTATTTTCAGGTTTTAGTCTGTTAAAAACAGAGAGCAGGCTTGAATTGAAATTATCCACATTTTTTCCAGGGGGACGATATATTAATCCAATTACATAGGTATTAGCTCCATTAGACACTTCAACAAACAGAGACTCATGCTGATCATGTTCATCTATAAAAGAAAGGTCCTCGCGAAATTTACAATTCGTGAATTCATCTTTGACGTAAAGGACCACAACGCCGCCTTGCTTATTGTTACGTGAAAGTGGAAAAGGCTGATAACCTGGAATTGTGTATAAAGTTTCTGTCTGAGGATCTAACCAGCTTTCAGATATTCCTATCAATGAAAAATTAAACTTCATATTATGAATAAGTGCAAGCACTTCAGTAAAGTGTTTTTTCAAGCTCCTTGCATTAATATGTAAGGTTGAGAGAGATTTTTCATCAGACATGTAGTTTGATTCAATAAAGTCTTCAAATTGGTCCTCAAAATAATAGTTGGACCAGGTAGTGGACCACTCGGCGATTGCTGGGTTCGCTGCATAAAGGCCCAACGGTGGGGGTTCCCCATCAACTCCTGTGGTACATGCATGTCTTTCAAGCCTTGAGCGAAGACCTCCCATCCTCGAGGATCCGTGTGCGACCTGCGTTTACGCATCAGGTCATTCACTAAATCCCTCATGTGGGTGCCGGGGACCACCTGATTCTGTACCAGGAGTTCGCCTTTATCATTCCAAGTCATGTTAGGATTCTGTTTCATCCGTTGTAATACCAGGCCAGCTTGTTTCTTGAACGATGCAGGTACACTCTTCAGCACTTCGTCTTCCACCCACTGTGGGGCTGTGGGAGGTACCCCTGGTAATGGCGGCTGTTGGAGCGGTGCTGAGGTCGGCGGTGTGTCACGTGGTGGTGGTGATGGTGGTGGTGGTGTGGTGGGGTAGAGAGGGTTTTGTATTGGTCCATGAACGTCATGTACCGTTGGAGCGTCTCATTGTACCGTTGTACTTTCTCACTGTCGCTTAACCCCGGTCTCTGTAAGATCTGTTGCATCTCTTCATCGAGGGTGTTTATGGTCTTCACCGTAGGTGGCACAGGGTAGGGCGATTGGAGGTTTTGAAGGAACCGTGGTTCGACGAGGACCATTTTTTCGTGTGGTTCATTGTCGCCCGAAGAGTCCACCCAATACTGGACCCAACACGGAAGCGGCCAACGGTGCTAAGATGGCCCCGAGAAAGCCGCCTTTCTGTAACACCTTTTTCTTTTGTGTTTGAGGGACCCGCTTCTGGACTAGGGTTCGGAGACCTGTCTTATGCTTGGCCAACTTGGTCTTCTGAGCCTGAGTCAGTGGAACGTTGCCTTTTAACAGGTTGTACCCGATCTCGCACAGACAGCGTACAAGTTCAGGGTCCGCACCGCGTACAATGGTTCGGACCAACTCGGGTGGGGCCGTCTTCAATACACGGAGCGTGGGAGCGTGCTTCCGTACTCGCGCAGACATCCTGTACAACTAATGCTTGAACCCACAACTCTGCTCTTTTTATCTACTTCAGAGACAAAGTCAACCATGCTGTGGTATTCATTCTTTTGAGTATCCCCATCATCAAACACACACACAGCCCAGCTGGGAGAGCCACTGTGGGTGTGTTTACATTATTTTTGCAAGTACACGTGGTGAGTCTCTCCGGGAAAGATGCCGGTCCGTAGTCGAAGGCGGTCGGGGGTGGCTTGCTTGAGGTCGAAGAGCATATACCCGTGCTCAGGGGTTGTCGTATCTTTGAAGGCTTCTAACGCAAACGGTGTGCAGCCGGGATACATCTGTCTCGCCAGGTGCAGCACTTGAGTGGTATCGGGTTTTTGAAGACCACCAGGTAGTGGGCATTTAAGCTGATGTTCCGATGTTCTTTGTTTTACTGAACAGATTCTGCACAATGTAGATGATGCTGAGCCGTCGATGATGGCTGCCTTTGGTAAAGAGTTGGGTGATCCGCGCATCCGTCTCCGCCATGAGATCATCCAGAACCACCAAGGTGTCGGGTTCCAAATCGGCCAGGTTAGGTAGGCCTTCCACGAACGTGATGTGGGGCATTGCTGCATACGCGGCCTGCCATTCTCCGTAACACCACACGGCTCGGGCAATGGGTGGGGTGATCATGCTGTCGGCGTGTTGAAGGAGCTTCCGGACGAAGTGCGTTTTGCCGGAGCCCGTCGGTCCTGCGATGACGCAAGTGAAGGGATGCTGCCACCGAGGGTCCATGGTTCGAGCTGTATCCGCTGTCGGGGTAACCCGCTATTGTAAATTTCGTACGAGCGAACTGGAGTGGTGGTGGTGGTGGGTACAATGTTGGTCGTCGTTGTCTGTTCACTGTGAGGGATGATGGTGGTGGGTACAACGTCGGTCGTCGTTGTCTGTTCTCTGTGAGGGATGAAATCCGGTGGGTCTTCAGAAGTAGTGGGTGTTCTTGGTGTAGGTGTGGAGCTTACACTCGTTGTGGTTTCTATACGGGGTGTGGTGATGACTGAACTCGATACGGGGTGGACTGGTGCTCTCTGTAGACCGGTTCCACTCACAGCTGGTGTTCTCAGTTGGTTAAGTAGCTTGCTGACATAGGCTACGTCGTAAAACACACCTCCGTACAACACACTCAGCAGGGTTAGCACTATCACCACAAAGCCCTCTTGCGCTTTGCGCGTTTTGGGAGACGCTGTGTTCAGAGGCAGCTGCTGTTGGTCCATAGCACTGTGGTCGGACGTGGAATGAAGGATGACGGCAGTCGTGCCTGGCTTTATAGTCGTTTCACCTGATTGGCAGCGACCCAGGAATTGAAGGAACTGGGCCAGCCTTGCCATTTGCCACGTCGACGTTCCGTTTTCAAAATTTGCTCCACCGTGTAGTAGTCTTGCTGTGTTTTTACGACAGGCTGTAATTCCGTCTCGTAAAACGCCCCTTGAAGATCTTTCAGTTCATAGACTCGCTGCTGCCGGGGTAGGCGCCGTTTAATCAGGAAGTGCTCATCGCTCCAGTTGGGCAAGTAACTTTTCTCGAACTTGCCCTTGACTTTACTGATCCGTACAGGGTCCCCGACCTTGTACACCGCCTTCGGCGTTCGCTGCGATGGCCTGGGGGGCGGAGAGTCCGCCTATACCCACAGACACGCCGGGCTTGGGCTTCATTGCGTTGGGTCACGGTAATGGGGGCTCTCTCTATACTCCGATGATAGGCTCGATTGTAACCCCTCACAAGTTTCGGCAGAACATCGATGTACCGCCTTGTATTCTTATTGGTGAAATATTTATACATGCGGAATGTCCTGTTGAATCGTTCCACCACGGAAGCCTTGGTCTCGTTGTACGTATGGAAGAAAAACACCTTCTGGGTTTTCAGAAACTGTTGGAATGGTCTGTTGAGGAATTCCGTGCCTTCGTCGGTTTGCAAATACAAAGGTTTGCGCCCGGTCTTGAAGATATCTTTAAACGCCGCTATGAGATTCGCCCCCGTTTTCGTCCGGATGGGTACCACCCACGCATACTTCGATAGGATATCGATGCACGTCAAGATATACCGATTCCCATCGTTGTGTTTGGCAACGGCGCTCATATCGACCAAATCCGCTTGCCACTGAGCATCTATTCCGCCCACGATGACCCGGTTCCGTAGAAAATGGCGACGGACAGCTCGATGTAAGGTATAGGTGTCTTGTTTTCTTAACCAATCTCGGACTTGAGCACGTTGTATCCCTTGGGGTTTGGCCGCTCGATAGAGAGCCGACAAGGCACTATAGGCCGCCGGACTGTCGGGACTGTAGTATAAGTTATCCAACACCTTCTCCCAGCGCTTCGTGGTGACAAATGATGATGGACCCTGGCTCTATCGTTTATTTATAACGGGTATATCTTGGGCCTGAGTTTCTTTCTGATTTTCTTCGTTGGCTTCCACAGTGTCCATGGTAAATGACCAATCCAACTCGTCTGATGACCGCTTGATAAGCACTTGATCCACATCTACAACGGCATCTTCCAATACAGACCATAGATCAGGGTGAAGGGTAAAATGCAGTGTACCCCCATCTAGCCGAGCCAATTGAGCAAAGAAAGGGCCGCGTCGGATGTACACATCGTGACACAAGTGGATGAGGTCGCCGTCCAGTTCACCAGACAACACCCGTTTCAATTGGGTCCAACCCTCCCGGGACAGACGAATGTGGGCCGGGCACGGTTGTGTAGGGTCCGCATCACAGATGTCTCCCACCTCCTCCATGATATCGACCTTATCTGCATACACGTGCAGGAAAACCTCGGGGGTCAAGCTGAGATACGCCAGTATGATATGCTCCGTCATGGTCAGGACGTGAATGACACACACTCTGACTGTCTCTCGTATTTATAGGGAGAACGCCGTGAGATCAAAGGATCAAGTGGTCATGTCACTGGGCTGACTGTGTCTAGCCGGGTAATCAATGGCATCGTCGTCTGGTTCATGGCTAGACATTTGTTCATGGGGTTCTGCCGCTGCTTCTCTCAGGGCACGAGCCCACTCCAACTCGTCTGATGACCGATCGTCCGATGTAAACAGCTGGTCCACGATAGGCACCACTTTCTCGAAGGCTATCCACAGATCGGGGTCTAGGGTGAAGCTTCGCGTAGGGTCTTGGTAGCGGCCCAGGCGTGGGAAGAAGGGTCCACGGTATACGTAGATGGCATTGTCTATGTGGATGAGGTGTCCATCGAGCTCGCCGCTCAACACCCGTTTAAATTTGGTCCAGCCGTCACGGTGTAGCGTAACCGTATTCGATACGGTCTCAGCGGGCGACCAGCAAACATCTCCACGGTCTTCCACGAGGGTGACTTTATCTTCATAGACGTGTAACCCCACCTGGGGTGTAAGGGGCAGGATGGCTCGTAGAACGGGTGACATGCTTGACCCAATGACGATCGGTGAATGACGCACACTGTGTCTGACCCTCGTATTTATAGTCCCACTGTCAATACCACAGCGCCAGGGTCAATAGGGCACAGACCATGACTAGGCCAACCAGCCGTTGCTGGTTCCGGCGTGAGCGCTCCTGGTCCATAGCCCGAGCATCAAGGATGGCTGTCATAGTCCAGTAGTGGTGAGTGATGGCACACCTCTCCATCGAGTGCACTCGGTCGAGGACCGCTTCTGTGGACTCGTTCAGGATCTGGCGTCGCCCCTCGTTGTCGTCGCCATCTGCAAACATGGACCGGACCACTGCTCGGTAACCCGTGTGTGAATTCACCACGGTGGCATGCTGTAAAAGGCGAGTGGCATAGGGCTGGATCTCCGTCATGGCTCTGCAACCGTAGAAATGAAGGTCTAGGATCCAGAGAGACGTGTTTTATAGACCATGTCACACATGCGCGCCTAGACGTCGGGTGTAGTCCATGATACGTACTATTCTGATGGGTTAGTCCAAAAAAGAGAGCAACAACAACAACACAGATTACAGATCAATCCTTTTATTATGCGCGAACATCATAGGAATGCATGTACTGACCTGTCTGTGGGGGTTTTCCACAATGGCGTTCACCTTCGTGTCTTTTCAGGTACGTCCGTGTCTTTTCGGTAAAGTCGTGTCTTTTCGGTAAAGTCCGTGTCTTTTCGGTAAAGTCCGTGTCTTTTCGGATCGGTGACGTCCGTGTCTATCATCCGGGCACTTCGCGTCTGCGCCTGCATTGAGGTATGTATGAGGGTGTTCATGCGCGCGCGCGCAATGCGGCTCAGGCGTACACCAGTACACCAGTCTCGATCCTCGACTTGGGGTAGAGTGTGCTATAAAATAGATCACCAGCTAGCGTGCTATAAAAGGGAAGCGGCCTTGCCGTTTCATCAGACACTCTGTCAACCACCAAGATGTTCACTTGCACAACTTGCCAGAAGCAGTTTACTCGCCCAGAAGATTTGCGACGCCACGAGGCCTCCATCCACAACGGTACACTATATACTTGTATAACCTGCGCACGGTCATTTAATCGGGAGGATCATTTACTGCGCCACGAACGTTCATTCCACGAGGGCGCGACGGAACAATGTAAGGATTGTGGTCAACTCTTCAAACGACGCAGTCAGTTAAAACGGCATGAGCGTTTGATTCATGGTCCGTCACCACGGTTTTGGCGACAACTTCCTACTGAACAGGAGCCGCGGAAGGTGAGACCCACTGAAGATAAGCCCGGGGAGACAAACGCCACTGGTGATGCGATGACGAGAGCCCGCCTATACCCACAGTTCAGAAGAGCCTGGATTTCCGGCCGGACCCCACCGTTACGGTTTCGAGTCATACGTCATACATCGAACATTTTCTGGACGAGCCCATAAATGTTCCTAGCGATCTCTTACCCGAAGATCATCCAGAGAGTGACATCTCTCGGCGCCATTGGTCCATGACACGGCACTGTTTCCACCGTCATCGCCCTATTCAAGATATCTACAATTTCCCACTGACCAAACTCACCCGTCTACGCAGCTACGTGGAAACCATCTTCAATGACCAACCTACGGCCTTCACATTAAATGTAGCATTTGGGTACATCTTATGCCATAAGATGACGGGTGAATTGCGCTATTTCTGTTCCAGTGCCATTAACCCAGTGTACGACCAACCGTTTACCATCATTAACCGGAGGTCACTAGAGATGATGCTGGACCAAGTGGAACAATTGGATGTCTTGGGATGGGCCCAACAACAACGACCCAACACCAAGTGGACAGTGAAGAGGGTGACCAATGTTACATTTTTCCTTACCAAGCTGATCCACCACTGCCATCGGTTGAATGCGTCACTCGTGCACTGATGAATACCATACATAACATGCCGTACATACTCTCTATGTCTACATGCTGATCATTGACTTGAGCTCAGTAAACACTTGTACCTAATGTGACGGTGCGTTAAATAATAAAACATGGTGTTTGATATTTCAATTTTGTTTTGCTGTGAACATACTAAACATACCCAGGGCGGCTCCCCCAGCCTGGGTATGATGTAACATTGGGGATAATACACTGTATGAACATTGCTGAACTTGTTGTTATTCACATCACCCCATTGACTTGATAGACATGTCCCAATAAGCCCGGGGACCGATATTAGCACTTTTGGCTAGAGCTGATAGGGGTTTTCCCCTATTTTAGGGGTAAAGTCCGTATTCCGCTTTTTTTCAGGAACAATTTTACATATATCCACCCATGACTGGATGCCCCTTCACATAGGCTTCACACGGATACCTCAAACAACTCCATCGGCCCATTAGTGCCTCTCCTAGATCCCAAAACGTCTATTTTCATACCCTTTTCCCACAATTCCCTGTCTGCGCATGCGCAGAATGGTGACAACGCCCGAGCCGCTAGTCCAGTCAGATGCCCCTTCACGAATGCTTCACATTGATACCTCACTTGACCCCATTGGCCCATGAGTGACTCCCCCAGCCCCAAAACGTCTATTTCCATACTCTTGGTCCACCGCGCATGCGCAGAATGCCGATATCTCAATCTCACACCCAGCCCATCAGATGCCCCTTCACGAATGCTTCACATTGATACCTCATATGACCCCATCGGACCATGAGTGGCTCCCCTAGCTCCCAAAACGTCTATTTTCATACCCTTTGGCCACCGCGCATGCGCAGAATGACACTAGTTCAACCCCATACCCAGCCCATTAGATGCCCCTTCACGAATGCTTCACATTGATACCTCATACGACCCCATTGGACCATTGAGGCTCCCCTAGCTCCCAAAACGGCTATGTTCATACCCTTTGGCCACCGCGCATGCGCAGAATGCCGATATTTCAACCCCACACTCAGCCCATCAGATGCCCCTTCACGAATGCTTCACTTTGATACCTCACTCGACCCAATCGGACCATTTTATCTAGGGACTACTTTTTCTCCGCGGAAGTTTTTCCCCGCGACCGCATCACCGCCAGGACCGCATGACCGCGGAGGAATACATTGGAACTCTTATGTGTGGAGGTAGCGTTTTGGTCAGAGGTCAAAATACTCGCTTCTGATTGGCTGTGTGACCGCCTCGTTTCCGCCCCCAATATGCAAATTTCTGAGGTCAACGATTGCCAATTCACTCAGTTACTACTACTGACGATAAAAATGTTGAAAACGCCCTAAAAATCCTATTCTCTAATTCATTATGCGGCATGGAACACAGCCAACACTGGGGATATTCAAATTCAAAGGAATTTATTTTCAAACACTCTACTCCTACACTCAGAGTCCTACTCTATTGATTAACATGCAATGCCTCCATAGAAGTAATTTGTGCAACGAACTCTCCTTTCACAGAATTCAATTCCGTCCTCATTTCTTCGTGCGCTTTAATAGAAGATACGAGGTATTATGTATAGTTGAAAATCATCCATGCTGATATTTACGCCGATACATATCTTCCTTTCAAATGTGTGTGGCTCACAGTACCGTATTCACAAGTAAAAGTTCATGATTCATCAACTTGACGACTAAAGACACACCCATGTGCACATTGGAGCAAAATATACTCCTTTCTTAAACGATTCATCTGAAAACGAATAAGTGTCACATATATCTTTATTATAAAATACCAATTTAGAAAATAAGATCAGACACAAAGCCAGAGCAGCTCCTTGATGTGACAACGTTACAAAAGTAGAAATATGAACACAAACTAACCATGTGTAATCTGAGTACGACCTATAGGTTTGATTTATTCCTACGAAGTTAGGGTTAGGGTTAGGGTTAGGGTTAGGGGTTAGGGTTAGGGTTAGGGGAAGTCCATCCGAATCCTTTCGTCGGCAAAATAAGGAGAACCGTTGACATTAGAACCTTGATTTTTGGCATGAACGAACATTAGGGCATTGTTACCAGCAAGTTCTGATCTGAAATAATTCTGATTAAAATTAGATTTATAATTAACACTTCAGTATATTGTTATAGATCATACGGAGAAAAGTCCGATCATTTAAGCGAGGGAAACATGACACCATGGAATTTGGGAACAGCCCTGGCATGCCTGGTGCTCTCTCGCTGTTGGATTCAACCGCAGATCTGAGGACAGCGACCTCAATATAGCTGAGCGAACTATTTATAGACGTTTAACTCCGAGTCTTGATGTACCAGGGCCGGATCACTAAATGACCAGAACATTCACCAATATACTTTCATTTTTTGTGGCACGAAGACATCGATGTAAATATATAAATACCCAGAATATAATCTTGCTCAATCTCACAAAAGGCATGTAATAAATAGAACCTGTGGCTGTTATGGAAGGTTGTACATGTACCATATTATGATGAAACGTACCGTAGGGGAGGGTCACATCATATCTCAATGAAAATACGATCGAGTCCTAATGCCTACTCTACTTCGTAGGTCCTGTGACGTTAGTCACACTGCTCATGTAGAAATAGACACGCTTCGATTCTCAGCTATATTTCACGTGCACCCTGGTTCTAGCTAATACCGAACAATACTGCACCTGCTCATAAAGGCTATTTGAAAATAAATTACATTTCAGCACCTCCTCCGTCGCTCTCATCTGCGATTTGTGCAATTTCCATCGACGTTTGTTTACAGCTCGATACAGCTAATTTTCATGGAAATGCATTTGTTTTGCCAATTGCGCAAACTACATGCCCGGATGTTCATTTCCTAGTGTTTTGTATGTAGATGTACGCTAGAAGAATGGCACGAGGGTTAATTCCAAAATAAAATGGTCAAGGCGAATAATGCTTTTCATCTTTCCATCCAACTATACATTGGATGGATGGATGGATGTTTATCGAGACCACATCGTACCACTGGCCGCGCAAACACGCCAAACAGCCTGTTTTCTCCAACCTGCACTACACATGGTCCATTTTAGCAGTGTCACATTGACAATACCCATGTTCTGAAAAGTAGATATCCTCATCTTACTTTTAGTATCACACGTACCACTCTACCCGATATATTCTCTCCAAATATCTGACCGTGTAACTTATCCTCAAAAAATTTCAACATGATTTCCTTCGAGCTAACCATTCTCTCGCTTTTGCTGATTCGTTGCTTCTTTTCCAAAAGGGCAATAATATTTATTCATGAATATATTTACATCCATGATCAATTTAATTACATAAACACAGGAATGTTGCCCAAATTTGGTTCTTGACAATATCGATTATAGTAAATAATTCATCATTATGTTTTATTAATCAATAAAATCTCACATCTCTCTGAAGCAAATTTAAATTAAGACTTGTAAAGCAAATGTTTATGTACTTGTGTATAAAATGATCATAACCTTGTCCAGAAGTGCTGAATTTGATCATGAACAGCGAATAGTAATGTCAAAGCTGATGCATATAATGTAAGATTTAATGAGCATCATAATGCATCTGTATAATATACAGGTGACAAGGCACCATGCCCTGCAGGACTATCGTCTGAAGATGGTTTTCTGCCTGGATGTTCAGGTGAGTGGTTGCCCTGATTTTCAAGATTCCACGTAGACATTCGTTTGAAAATCCTTGATTGGGTTGGCCGACTTCTGGACTTTGTATTTCGGAGCCCATTCTCTGGCCCATGTTGTTGATCTGTCAGTCACTGTGTCAGTTGTGTTCTCGTTTTTATTGACGTTGTCTGCTAAACTTCCCGTGATAAATAGGCGATACAATAAGCTTCCGGTATTTGTATATCTTTTCGTTTCAGATTATACCCCGATTACTTATTTCTGTCTCTGTAACAGTTGCCGTTGACAATATATTAATAACATGCTAGCCTCGAACTAGTCAATGGAAAAGCTCTTCACCAAGGTATTTGTTGCAATTATTAAATGTAGCATAGTATCGCAATTAGGACGTTTATTTTAAATACACTGTGTATTAATTTATTGCAGATGACTTTCCCAAAGTTGACGTCACGTCCATTGTTTCTCCGGTGGTAGGTGATTTACCCGGAACGAGACTCCAACAAATTATATTTGAATGTCATATTCAACAGAATATCGACGACAGCTATTATGTGGACATCGTGTGGCTCATCAACGGAGTTGAAGTCAAGGTGTATATAGGTCTTAAAGTTGATGAAGTGAAAACTCTTGGAACTTTGCCAGAGACTAGATGGAGAGATACGTTCAAACTTGGCATGATGGTAAGTTATGGTGTATATTAGTTTGACATCCTGGTTAGAAGATATACCTCGGTATTGACCTGGGCTCTTTCTAATGTTTGTTTGCATGGTTATTGTAGTGTTTTCTTATTAAAATTGTGCATTGCTGATCTGCATGAATGAAGAAATGTACCAGGGTTCGGTAGTTGTTGCCCTCTAATCTGACCGGAGTGATCAATCACGGGAAGACTCAAAACGGAAGTATTATATCATAAACTATATGATAGGTGGCCCGTGCCAAAATCCCTTGTGTTGGATAATTGTATGTATTGGAATTGCAATAGCAAGACATTGAAAATTAACCAGAAGCCTTGAATTTTGTTTAAATTTAAGTATTGAAATTATAATTTCAGTATTTTGAATTCAAGACTACATTGTATTGAATCTGAAATTGCAAATTAAAAGTGTCAGTACAATTGAAATTGTAATTCAGTACAGTGAAATTGCATTTTATATACATGAAATTGATAATTTCGCTTAGTTTCAGTGTATTAGGATGTAACCAAAGGAACAATGCTGTATTTATTCGCTGGCCTTTCTACCTCGACTAAAATTAGCTGGAACATATTAATGAACTTTATTATGATTATCACAGGAGGGAGATTCTGGTACACTTCGTGTAATATAATACGACCTGCATCAGAAATTATATGGCAAGCTCTACCTGGCATTCTTTACGTTCTGCTTCGCGCCTCTCCATTTAGCGCTGTCAGGGTCTCACGGACTGTGACGGAGTTGACCCGAGGTCACCTATTGTCACAGTAAACGAATATGGCGACCGTCTAACTGGGCGACTTTATATCAGCCGCGAATCACCGACATATATTTCCGCAACATATAGTTCAGGGTAATTTGTAAGAAAGCTGCCTTCAAACTGTGTGACAATGCCGTTTTGAAATACATTGAAGGATTGTTGAGTGTATTTCAATATTAATATAGGTTTTGTGATCAATAGACAGAACTGCTCTGGGTTTCTGGAAGAATCCTGCAAAATTGGCGAGAAGGGGTAAATGGAGCGTAGCGCAAAGCATCCTGATAGAGGATGGTAATACGGGTGTTGGCCTCCTGTGGCGGGGCTTACAGCCGCGTCATCAATCTCGTTTAAGGCGTACCGGTTATAGTGAAACGACATCTGTTTCCAATAATCGCACACAGTCGCCGACTTCTTGACTCGGATGTCGAAAATATCGTGTGTTTTTTCTTAATACCTCGATATTATATTTTCTATACCTTGGTACATTGCAATTCGAGAATTATGATGGGATGATTTTCAATCTGTTGTATGACAACGTCAATATATTGACAACGCAACGAATTTTGCATGGCCTACCATAACAATAAGATGGGATCGTATGCTAGTACAGCGTTGAATCCCTTTGTCTCGCGCGATAGATCAGTAAATGTGCATATTGATGAAAATATCCTCGACTGACGCTAGAGTCTGCAAGTATCAATTTCGATATATGATCTGAAAGACCAAGTTGTCACACACCTCGAAGTTCACCAGGGGTAAAACGCACTGTGTACACAGCGTTATGGTACAATAGCGTTGAATACATCATCTCCTGGATGATATCATAAAGGTACAAGAACGGTGCAATAGCAAGGTCATCGAAGATTGTGAGTGAGTGAGTGAGTGAGTAGGATTTAACGTCGTTTTCAACATTGTTTCAGTCATATCACGACGGTGCCTACATGTGCCAGAACACGAGAGTGTCCACAGTTCCTATTATTCTGGACACTGATCAGCCCAGCCAGTACAGCACTAGGTCACCCATCCAAGTATTGACCGAGCTCAACGCTGCTTAACTTCGGTGATCTGACGAGAACCGGTGTGCCCAACGTGATGCGCCGTACCTCGATGATTGTGTATCAGCGCTGGTACCAATATGGTGCAATTACGGAAAAGATGTAGGTGATAAAGAACTAGATGATAAAATGTATTTATACTACACTCTCAAATTCTACGATCCAAACATTGGTTGTTTACCAGGTACAATGTGAAGTCAGATTACGATACGCCAAACATAGAATTCCAGGACCTAGAATGAGAAGTCCGGAATTTTTTGCAGGTATTGAGGTGAGAATTTTATAGTTCATGTTACAAATCATGAAGTCTCCAGCATCCTTCACAACTTCCAAATGCCAATTGGTGTATATAAAAGTGTGACTAAAATGTCAAGCCATAATTTTCTTATGTTGTCTAAGAAGGTTTTCATGGAATGTTCAAAATAATGAACGTTATTTTCTATCAGTCATCCCTTTTATGTGTTTATGGGAGCTTTCGCAAACTTTTGTTCATAACCGGAAGAAGCAGGACAGAGCGAGAAATATCAAGACTTAAAACCAATTAGATTGGTTTTTCTAACTATCAGACAAATTCACTTTGTTGGAGAACACGCGTAAGTTCTCCGTTGGTGAAAACATTGTATAACGAGCGGCATACATGCATTAACAGTGGTTGGTTGTGTGTCCGCTTCGATACCGCTAGGGTACCGTTGCGGTAAAGCTGCAGTCACCGGTGGTGTACTATACCGCTTTGGATACAATGTTTTCACAGACGGGGAACTTATTCTTCCTTTAACGGTAGAATTAAGCAGGTAATCGTCTGCCGTTAGCTGCATCTACAAAGGCTGACCAACTCATCATGTAGAATACGCAAAAACATAGTTGATAATTGCAGGTATTGACACCAAGGGTGGATGTGAAGGAAGGGGAGTCTGCTGAAATCCAGTTTAATTCCACCATACCGATAACCTGCCATAAAGATGTTCCAGTGATTCTGTGTGAGGCCAGATTCGTTGTTGCCTCTGTGGAGCCGACTAACGGAAACATAGCTAAGCTATGCAATGGCGCAGGAGAGGCCGATATTTTCCCTTCAAACTGTGGCTTCACTCTCTCAGGAGGCACGCAGCAGAATCCGGCCAGTATGACCGTGAATACAAATCCTGACCCTACGTATAGCGACAAAGTTTCACTAGTAACACTGATCGGAACCAGACGAGAAGGATTCCAGAATGATATTTGGGAAAATGTGAAGCTTCCAAAAGTTATAGTAAGTGTTTTCAATATTTTAAATAGAATATGGTTATGCTCTCTAAGAAATTGTTATATACTATAATTAAAAATCTTACTTCGTAGAATTACAAAAAAACAAACAGAGATTACAACAGATAATGCTCTTTCCCCTCTAGACCAAAAGTTAAGCTTTTGACAAGTATTTGCTGTCCTAACTGGTACTCTATAGAATCTCACGTGTAAAGTTTGATAACCTCCACCACACATGTATATTGTAAGTATGAGAAAAGTACGCGATAACATTTGTAATACTGGTAGAATCATTTATCAGCTCAAACTGTCATTGAGGCTGATATGATGATGATATGCTGATTTTTTTCAAGTAAATGTAAATGTGTGTTTTTTTAGGTAAATGTACATGACAACGACTATGTCTTGAGTGGTAAGAGATGCTATTCGGTAAACGATCCACATATGAGAACTTTCGATGGCAGGTAAACACTATCTCATTATTATAAATATAATATATTGATACTGAATTTTTTACACACTCTCAATTTCAACTGTCAGAGTTTGGTTGGACTAACTTATTACATATGGTACAGATAGTACTTTTACGTATTCTATCAAACGTAATCAGGGGTTCGTATTTCTCCATAATCTCTATAAATTAAATCGTCCATGCTGTTACGTATTTTTCATTCAAGTGTTCTATTTCTTCACAGCTGGTACGAGTTGCACCTTCCAGGGGAGTTTATTCTCTATCGACACAAACTACTGCCAATTGAGGTTATTTGTTTGCAATATCGTTTTTCAGTTTCGAAATCGTTCGTATAATTTATAGATGTAGATAATATGTATCTATAGATTAGCCTTATTACGTTGTTTAATTTTTCATACAAATACAACAATAACAACTATTGTGTGTTATCTAATGGTGAGTTCAACCTAACGGTTCGGGGACGGGGTGAGTGACGAGTGTATGTTTTTTTAAATCCTGGTCGAAACACCCCAGACCCCCCCCCCCCCCCGCCTAACGGATTTTGATGGCGGGGACGGCTATATGTATGTTATCTGACAAGACCATGGATAAAACCGATCCCAAATGAAACGAACAAAGGTAGTATGTGATGTGTAGATTAAGAAGCAGTTTTCAATTTTGAAATAGATCGATTGGTTTGGCAGCCATGTTGGCTTGACGAAATTTTCCCTGAAGAGATCACTTAACCGATCGATGCGAAAATTGGCATACATCATCGAAGGTTTGATCGAACGTCTCTCTGCCCAGTGCTCCGTGAACAAGCTGAGCCGTAACAAAACACGGATTTCATCGAAAAAAAACTATACATATGTTATTTCACATGATGCTGATCATGATGATAAACAAATGGATCATAATGTCAGAATTGCGATGCTTTTCCCGAAAAGGTTCAGTATCTTCAGTGCATTATGATGATGACTTCAGGTGGAAATTATCAAAATATAATTTTACACAATGATAGTGCATGATCTATTAATTACTTGAGCAGCAGTGGCGTCGGAAGTTCAGATTTATTTCTGGGAAAACGCGTAAAACGCATCTCCTGCTACCCGGGACCCTGGAACTTCCGGGGCCTAGGCAGCCCCCTGTCAGGCTGTGATGATCGCTTATTTTAGTTTTGTGTAAATGAATCGGTATCATATTGGTTCTAACGTACCATGATGTAAAGGTCGTCGGTTTTAGCTCATCTGGGCCGAAGGGCCGATGGGCAAATGTCATGACCTGATTGTGCGTCGTGCGTCGTCCATCGTCCGTAAACATCCCCTTCTCTGAAACCGCTTGGCTGATTAAGCTGAAACTTGGCATGCATGTTTCCATCAATGAGTACACCAGAATTTGTTCATGCGGCGTCGATATGATTTTAAATATGGCTACCATGGTGACCATCTTGAATTTGCCAGTGAAATCTTGTTATTATTTTTCGGTAACTAATTCATGGATCTTTCTCAAATTTAGTACACCGGTTTCCCTTTGGGTCTAGTTGTACAAGATGTGTACTTTAGTCCAATTTGAATTACAAGCGTCTAGTCCGTCATTCATAATCCAGCCGTCGTCCATTAGAGAATATCCGTGTCCATAATCAAAAGACCTATTCCATTTCCATATAACAGTTTTAGCACCAAATTCAAAAAGACAATCATAGTATACATAAACATAGGTTGTTTGCTTCCTGCGAGAGAGAAGCGGTCAACAGTTTTCAATGATACCGGCAAGACATCATGATGTTCCAAAATATCAAATCCTTATCGCTGATCAGTATTCTTAATCCATAATATTCGTTATAGAGTCGCCATCTAAAAAATGATGTATCTCAGTCACGCTTTGATTGTGCCTGTTCATATGAGTACCATGAGGATCTTGAAGTACATGGGCTCATACGGCCCCTAGCCCCGGGTTAAGCGGAATTAGACACATGTTACGAAACATAGCTCCATAGATCTTGCACGCTACGTTCGTATTTTGCTATCAGCATGCGATATGTATCGCCAAATTTGAGAAACTTTGAGTGGAGGCGCTTGGTGGAATAGCCCTGTTCTATAAGTTTCTGCAGCAATGTTTTGTGACGTTGATTAAAATCAGCACATTTAACACAGGATCTAGCAAATGCTACTAAGCGAGATATGTATACGCCATATGCAGGTCCCACTGGAATATTACTATCCAGAAAGGGATAGTTTACGATGTCGAAATTGTAATCATCTCTTTTGTCATAAAGTCGACGAGAGAGAATGCCCGCTTCATTTTTATTGAGGTAGAGATCTAAATAAATTGTGCCTGTAGGGCTATCTGTAGTTTCCTTCAAATCCAGTGAAGGTGGATATATATCCTTCACTGCGTCATTTATATAGCGATTATCCACAGCGAGAAGATCGTCTATATAGCGTTTGGTGAATAAGAAGGAACGGGCTTTGAATGGATCGGTTTTTGAAAGCGCCTGCATATAGTCATATTCATAAGAGAACAGATACAGGTCAGCCAACAGCGGTGCACAATTAGTACCCATTGGAATACCTATATGCTGCTGATATATTGTGTTGCCAAATTTCACATAGATATTTTTAATGAGAAATTCAAGCAACTCTATAAACAAAGAAACATCCCATGAATGATATCTCTTGTATGTAGTCGAGCTAAAGAATGCTTTATGGCTTCCGACATTAATATATCTACGATCAGTTTTCTTGAACACAGATACTATTAATGAACTTAGACGGTCAATAAGGTCCTGATGAGGGATTGTAGTATAGAGAGTCGAGAAATCCCATGTGGATACATGTCTGTACGGTATGTGACCTTTAGCATCAAGTTCTTCCGTAAGACATTTTGAGTTTTTCAATATCCACATACATTCAACGCCAGAGTTCTTGAAAATAGTGGCGCAATACCTTTCCCAAAATGCTTTTACCTCCTGAAGGGCCCTCGTCAATAGGGATGAAAGAAGCTTGGTGGTGCAGCTTCTAGAACCAGCTATGAATCTAGCTTTGTATGGTGATTTATGCATTTTGGGAGTCCAGTATATTTTTGGTATGTCGCTATGATTGGTTGGAAGACAAATACCTCTTTCTCTGAGAATCTTTTTGTGATTGTTAAATAAATCTTCCAGAGTAAATGCAGTTTGGGAGTAAGTAGACGTATTTGATGAAGATATGTCTACACCCCAATATCCAATATGGCCGCCAGGCGGCCATCTGGCATTTTTCCATGAAACTTTCTTATCGCGATTTTTCAGGAATTACCTCACAGATCTTTCTCAAATTTGGTACACAGGTTCCCCTAGGGGTCTAGTTGTGCAAGATACATTTTTGATCTGATTTGAAAATCCAATATGGCCACCAGCCGGCCACCTTGGATTTTCCCATTGAACTTTGTTATCGCGATTTCTCAGGAACTACTGCAATGGTCTTTCTCAAATTTGATACACATGCCCCTTGGGGTCTAGTTGTGTAAGATACCTTTTCTGGTCCGATTCGAAAATCCAATATGGCCACCAGACGACCATATTGAATTTCCCCATGAAATTTTGTTATCGTGAATTCTCAGGAAATTACTGCATGGATCTTTGTCAAAATGGGTATACCGGTTCCCCTTGTGGTCCAGTTGTGCGAGATATCTTTTTTCACCCATTTCGAAAATCTAATATGGCCGCATCTTGAAATTCCCATGAAACTTTGTTATCATGAAATCTCAGGAAATTACTGCCTCGATCATTTAGTGTTCGGGAGGGACAACACAAGTTAGAAACTCATCTATTGCAGTTCTTTAGTAAAACTTTCTTACAGCTACTTTCTCCAGTTACAGCCAGATGAGCTACAGTGCCGTGGCACTAATGGGCGCAGACATGAGGTGCGCTGTTTTCAATAACGACGCTTGCTTATAATTGCGAAAAAAATCGTGAAAATAGAACCATAAATCTGCATTCAGTATGATCAGTATTATTTCCTGGAAAACGCTCAGAACGCAGAACTCCGGAGATCTAGGACACCAGCGCGTCCAGGCCCTAGGCGGACCCTAGGCTGTGATAGTGCCCCCCCCCCCACTTTCAATTACGTTCCGACGTCACTGAGCAGTGTTCATCTTTGGTATCGATTCGTCGGTTTGGCGTCAGTATTTGTTTGGCCTTTCAAGATGTCCTCCAATAGAACCTCTGAACTGATCGACACGAAACTATTCATATTTAATGAGTGGACATACTTAACCCTATCTGACCCGGGGAAGCGGGGCATTATGCCTGACAAACTTTCTATTGGAGCTTCGGAACAAGAGACTATTCCCATAACCGATGCAAACGTTCATGAGTAAATGCAAATGGCGTCCATGAGGTGTCATCAGAAAGTCGCATTTTCCGTCTTTTCTGTCCATTTTTGGCATTGTTCGTGTCGAAAAGAACTTGAAAGTAATTTATTTTGCATAAACTAATTATTGGTTATTGGTTGATCCTGAGAATTAGTTTTAGGAAAAATCTGGAAAAAAAAGAATATCGGTCTAAAAATAAGCGAAAAATGACTTTTGATAAAGGGGGGTACTTTTCTAGTATAACTTCACCCAGATATATATTTTGAAGTTTCAAACTCCTATCCCAAGATATAACGATATAATTGGATTTTCGAGTACCGATAACGGATTTTGCAGACGAAAACGATTACTGCACAGAACAAACGAGAATTGCTCGAGGATGTATTGTTATTATTATTATTTTCTTCTTGTAGGTTCACACTTTTCATAAGGAGTGCAATGTGGGCTCAACAGTATTTTGTAATTGTGCTGTGGCAGTTCAGTCATCACAAGACGTGTTTGTTATCGACTGGTGCGATGGACAACAGACGCCGTCGCGCTCGGCAAGAATTCAAAAGTACGGATGTTCTACTTACCAGATGAGCATTTCTAGGAACAACGACGTATTTGAGGCAAGGTTTCATGTGTTTTCCTTTGTTTTCATTTGCACATAGAGCTACATGGAGATGTTATAAAGATGTTTACAATAACAGGATGCCAATTGTCAATCTTTCCTTGATCCATAGAGAAACAAATTGAATACTCGCGATACTTATTGCTACGGTCCACTAAAAGGATGCACATACTCAGGTGAAATCACTCTTCTAATAGATCGGTATTATTTAGTGAAGAAAGTATATTTTTGTATCACCTATTTTTTGCTGTAGACGATTAATCCATTCTAAGCATCGGTTAGTTTGATAGCCAATGTATATATGGTAAATTTCGTGGTAAAAACAAAAGCTGGATCGGCATTGTTTGCATTATCAACATAATGTGGTCCGTACTGCTAGACAGCCCTCTAGACAATTTGATTGAAGCGATATTCCAGGGGTGAAACTCTCCTGCCGTGTTTTATTGTTGAAATATTTACGGGTTTTACAATATATCCTAGTAACTTTCCTTTATTTACATTTAAGTTATATCATTTGGCAATTATAGTCTACGCGAATTTTGGATTTAAAATAACCCGGAACTATGAAATTTAAAGTTTATAACTTTGAAGCTCATCATATTGAGGTGGGGTCAGGCAGAAAATCACAACAGCATGTATGTCGCTGTGACATCTTCAGAGCAACCAAACAATTCTCTTCAAATCTTCTCGTTGGACGTGGAAACAAAAATACTGAGTGGGTGTGTTTCTGGGCCACGCCTCTGTCGTGTGCATCTATATCGTGCACCTCCGAATGGTTGTACAGCCAAATTTGGGTTCACTATGAATTAACCAAGGAATTAAGAAATAATGTTTTCATAGGCGTTCATAATGGTTATGTAACGAAAGTGCAGAATGACAACGACCCCTTGGGATCCCCTTTAATCAGCCACTGCTTGTGTTCTGACACGTGACTACTGTGACATCGAAAGTTACATTGTGTTTATGTGTGCGGTTCACTTACCTGGTGGAATTCAACGCTGTAATTTTCCTGGAATGAACTATGATAATCCGTGAGACAGACAATGCCTCGAAATCCCGGTGAAGTTATCTCAAACGACCAGTCGGGACGGTAATAGGGGCCCTGGTGAGCCCACTCGCTTCGCTGAGAATGACGTCAGTCAGGAATGCGGAAGTCGATTTCGGTGAATATGTAGATGAGGGACAGTGAACTTTGCGGTCTTCGTATGAATTAACTAGAGAGAGTTGGAAGCTGAGATTTACCAGTTATGTCCGTTATGAATTATGGTCTGTTCCTCCATAGCCATATTTATCCAGCGAAGTCCAGATAAACTGATCGGGAAGCGGTGTAAGTGACAATAAAGAGGGCGCTGTCATCTTTGACGACGTGTTTCTACCTTTATCCGCAGAAGAGCGGTAGCCCTATATAAGCCGGACTCTCGCTGAAACGAGGCAGACCAGCAGAAACATCGAGGTGAGAGCACACGCCAAATCATTTGGGGAGAAAAATCCAATACATTGCCGGGCCGGAGAAAGGCCGCCGCCGAATTGGAGAAGTACCGCCGCCGAATTTGTGCCGCCGCCGAATTAGTGCCGCCGCGGGCCGGGACCAGACCGCCGAATATTATAGCATCATCATTGCATACATTTACACACACTTACATTCACATGTCCGGGCTGTGTTTACTCTGCTTCGATCTCTATCCGCCTTCAACCGTATTGCACAGTTGAACGGATATTGCGCTGGAAGTTAAGAGTATAGACACTTATCGCCAATGGTTATTCTTATTCTCTACCGTACGCTAGTACGGGCTCAGCTCTGGGAATTAACTAACGGCGTTAGAGTCGATAGCATGGCCATACATTAGCCGCATCTCTCTTTGCTTTCAACCGTATCGCACAGTTGTTCAAAGATTGCGCTGTGGTTCGTGTATCTATTAAGCTGTATCTGGTAAGGGATGCGAGTCCCTGTGAAGAAGATATAGCTAAACCATATCATACACAGTTACTACATAAACAATTATTCATGCACACATGTACTTAAACCACAACCCACGGGTTGAAATACATTCACGCTAACACCCACAAGCTATAGGTTCGAGCCTATAGCTTGATATATATACACCTACCCAGTCAATCGTACGATAAACGATTATCCATTCACGCTTCCATAAGCATAGTCTCTCACCACCCTGTACATATATTGAGTAATTCACGGCCAATGATAGATTACTACTGTCTCATACAGTAGTATATAGAGGGGGAATCCTTGACCTGATGCCCATCTATTGCGGAAGACCCTGCAGTAGTATAGAGAGAGGGTTCAAGGGTCAACTGACCATACAGTAGTATAGAAGGAGGGTTCCTATACTAGTTGACCATACAGTAGTATAGAAGGAGGGTGCCGATTCCAGGCGCCTATACAGTAGTATAGGGAGAGGGTTACTAGACCAGGTGCCTGCCTATCCACCGTGGGTTATTGATGTCCGACCCTATGTGGACCGTGTAGCCGTAACTCTAGCCTTGATGGTTCGTCCTTGTAGCGGGGCCGCGGAGTGAGTCGCCGTGAGCGGGGTCGCTGAAGCCTGGGGGTGTATTCCTACGAGGGGTGCCGTCTGCTGCTGTGGTGAGCCGTGCAGTTGAATAGTCCTGCGGTGTTACAGAGAGACGGGCCGGTGCCGTAGAAGCCTTTGTACTGTGATAGTACTGTCGTGCCCAGGCCGTCCGCATCCATTGACGGTTATCAACGATTGGAGGGGCTTAGTCGTGTAAGACGAGACACGACGACGACGAGAAGTCCATATCACCCGAGGGAAGAAGACCGGGGGAAGGAAGACACACGTCGGACATAACCACGGGAGGGCCAGGTCGTGTAAGACGAAACACGACGCAGTGTTCATCCATACGGGAGTGAACGAAGACCTGGGGAAGGAAGGCAGACGTTGGACCTTTCCACGTATATCTGGGGAAGGACGATAGACGCTGGACCCTACTACAGAGCCCTGGGGAAGGAAGATAGAAGCTGGACCCATCCATGAGAGAACCGGTCGTGACCAGACTGTGGCGGTGACCAGGCCTGAACGCGTTATAGCTAAGGCTATATATATTTTGTATATATTTTCTATTGAACTTCGGTTAAAGATAACTATAAGAGTACAGATAATTCATAGAGTAGGGATCTTCTTTGCAGGGATTATACGCTACCACGATTTGAATCCTGTATACCTGCTCAAAGAATTATATGTCAGTATTGCATTAATTTGCTTTGGTTGTCATTACAGGTCTTCCTTTCCAACCTCCTTGATCCAGACAAGGTGACAGGTTCAATCGAACTCCCTCGTTGGCCAGGATCAGTGCCCGAATGCGTTCCCAGTAGCCTGACAGTTTGTCTTGGGGACCCTGTGCACTCTGTGGATCTGAACGTCCACTATCCCACGTTATAGAAGTAGAAACGTTTCAACTGGTGGCAGCGGTGGGATGGCCAACTTCTGGGAGACGAAGGAAAGGAGACCAAGCCTGGCGGATAGCATAGATCCGGACCAGGCAACCATGAGTATAACTGGAGATTTCGGCGCCGAGCTACAACCGGGAGCCCGGGGCCAACCATCTGACGGGAGAGGAGCCCGACCGAAGTTCTCCACGACGCCGAGTCCACGGGAACGACGTGAGACGGGAAGAGGCATGGCTTCGGGACGATCAACGACGGCAACACTGGGTTACGAAAATCTTCTCGATTTGTCCACGCAGGAACTAGAATCGGTGCTGTTGGTACCACCGGCTGACCTGACGTCTCAACCTTCAAGGGTGATTGCTACTGAAGATCGACCAACTAGTAGAGGGTGTGAGCCAGAAGACGTGCAGCCTGACGTTGACCTGAGACGAGAGGTAGAAGACCATCGTAGCGCCATCCACGTCTTGTGTACATCGATGACCTCCATGATGGGACAGATGTCGACGATACTGAGATATCAAAGTGCCAGTGAGGAGATGACTCCACCGAAGGCAGAAGATGACAGCTATTCTGGTCCGACCGGACTGGATAGAGGACGCCGAGCCGCAGAGACGCCACTACGGGGTCCAGACGGAGCCGCATCGGGGACGACGTCGAGGCGAGATGAATCACCGCCAAGAAGACGCCTGGACGAACCACCTTCAGTTTCATGGGACCACCCGTTACAGTCGTCCACGCCCATGGGGGAACCTAGACGGCCGAAGACGACAATGGTGAAGGCCGCTACTTACGATGGTACCACGCCATGGCGGGATTATTTGGCTCACTTCGGGCACTGCTCTGTGATCAATGGATGGACCTACCAACAACAGGGTCAATACCTGGCCGTCGCCTTACGGGGGTCAGCGCAACAGGTGTTAGCCAGCCTTAAGTCTGCACCAGGAAGTACCGACTACGACCGCTTGAAGGAAGCCTTGGAGAAGCGATTTGCCCCGCCTAATCAGATGGATATGTACAAGGCACAGCTGAGGTCTAGACACCGCGAGAGGGAAGAGGATCTTCCGGGCCTGGCTCAAGCACTAATCCGCCTGGCACAGCTGGCCTATCCCGACGCCGGAGACGATGTTCAGGATACCCTAGGCAAGGACCAGTTCCTGGACGCCATCGGTGATGAGCTGAGGTTTCAAGTCTGGCAAACTAGGCCTAAAACCTTGGATGCGGCAGTACATGCGGCCGTGGAACTGGAGGCATTCAAGATCTCCCAGCGTCGGAAACCCTGGCCGACAGCCAAGTCCACTGCCCCGGAAGAGGGAGATAAGGCAGCCGCACCCCCTGAAGAGGATGAGACTGAGAATCAACGGTTGCGGGAAGAAGTGAAGAGGTTAAAGGAGGTTATTCAGGAGGACAGTGAACCACCAAGACCACAACGGCCAGGACGATACCAGTCCAGATGGGGGCATAGACGTGACCGTCAACAACCATACGACAGCCATGATCGTACGTCAGGATGCTGGTCATGCGGAAGAGACGGCCATTACCGGGTGAACTGTCCAGAGTTGCGCAGGCCGGATGAGCATCAACCCCCAAGACAACCGAAACCTCCTACGGTGAATAACTCTGGTGAGGCCGGATTGTATCTCCCGGCCAAGATGGGATCCGTAGGATTGTGGTGCTGCGTCGACACAGGTGCATCAGTTTCTCTTCTGAACGTGCGGGTGTACAACCAGCTGAGTCCCCGACTTAGGCCGGCATTGAGAAGTCCCTCCTTTGCGTCCATTCGTATGGCCGATGGTACGTGTATGCCACTACAGGGTGAAGCAGACTTTAAGGTCACGATAGATGGGACTACCCGGACTCAGACGATGATTGTTGGGACACTGACCGTGGATGCCCTCCTGGGTTATGATTTCCTGAGTACCCACTGTACTGCGATTGATACGGAGAAGCACCGGGTGAAGTATGGCGGCCGATATATCCAGTGTGAGGTCGTGGGGAGCCACGAATGCCATCGGGTGTCTGTAACGGAGACTTTTACTATCCCAGCTGGAGCTGAGGCAGTGGTGACGGGGACCGTCCGAGGTGCTCTACCGGGGGAGGTCGGAATGGTGGAAAATATCATTGGGTTCACACAGAAGACTGGAACCATGGTGGCCAGAGCCCTGACCGAAGTTGACCGTGACCATGAAGTTACCCTGCGGTTCCTTAACCTGTCCACTGACCCTGCCATAGTACAAGCCGGCACTCTGTGTGGTAGTTTGACTGAAGTGGAGGTAGTGGATAATTCAGCTCCACCTACTGCAGAGCCTTTGAACCAGGATAGTCCAGCCTCTGATGAAGCAACGGTGCCAACCCCAAGATGTCCACCGCACCTACGGGCCTTAGTACAACAGTCCAGTGAGGGATTGGAAGTTGAGAGAGCTTTAGCTGTAGAAGACTTGGTTACTCGCTTCACCCACTTGTTCGCCAAGGATGACAGTGATTTGGGGCGAACAACGATGGTGCAACATCATATCAAGACGGGGAATGCGCCACCTATCCGGATTCCTCCACGACGTCCACCCCTTCATGCCCGTGGAATAATAGACGACCAGGTTGAAGACATGCTGCAGCGGGGAGTCATCGAGCCATCGCATGGGCCTTGGTCTGCTCCGGTCGTCCTAGTACGGAAGAAGGATGGGAAAATGCGATTCTGCGTTGATTACCGAGCCCTCAACAAAGTAACGGAGAAAGATGCCTACCCCCTGCCGAGAATCGACGATTCCCTGGATTCTCTGTCTGGTGCCTGCTGGTGGAGTACGCTCGACCTGATGTCGGGGTACTGGCAGGTCGAAGTAGCCCCGGAAGACAGATGTAAGACCGCCTTTGCCACTCGACGGGGCCTGTACCAATTCCGGGCCATGCCTTTCGGGCTTTGTAATGCTCCAGGAACCTTCGAGCGATTAATGGAGGCAGTTTTGGCAGGCCTCAATTACGAGACGTGCTTAGTGTACCTCGACGATATAATAGTTTTTGGCCGGACCTTCGAGGAGATGATCCAACGACTGGAGGAAGTCTTCCAGAGGCTGCAACAACACGGCCTGAAATTGAAGCCCTCGAAATGTGTCATCGGGAAGCGACAAGTCCTTTACCTGGGTCATATAGTAACGCAAGACGGGATTGGTACCGATCCGGAGAAGATTCGGGCTGTACGAGAGTGGCCGACGCCTGTTTCCCAGACGGATGTCAGAAGTTTTCTTGGCCTGTGTGGGTACTACCGGCGTTTTATACGAGATTTTGCGACTGTAGCAGCCCCTCTTCATCGACTGACGGAGAAGAAGGCGGTATTTATGTGGGATGATACAGCCCAGACGGCATTCGACCACCTAAGACAGAAGCTGACGACCGCACCTATGTTAATGATGCCAGATTTCCGACAGTCCTTCATCCTGGACACAGATGCCAGCAATTTCGGCATTGGGGCCGTCCTGTCCCAGGAGATCAACGGGGAGGAAAAGGTCGTAGCCTATGCCAGCAGGGTGCTGTCCAAAACAGAACGTGCCTACTGTGTGACTAGAAGGGAACTGCTGGCTGTCGTGTACTTTGTCAAGTACTTTCGGCATTATCTGTTTGGCCGAAAATTTCTGCTGCGCACTGACCATGGGTCCCTGAGGTGGTTAATGCGGTTTAAAGAACCGGAGGGACAATTGGCTCGCTGGATACAAGCTCTTGGAGTCTACGACTTTGAAATCCAGCATCGACCCGGACGGAAGCACGGAAACGCTGACGCCATGAGCCGAATCCCGTGCAAGCAGTGTGGACGATCAGGGTCGGAGGTCCAGGAAGCTGCCCGTGTTACGGAGATCGTACCGCCGACTGCAGACTTCAGTCAAGCTCAGGCCGCGGACCCAGACTTGCAGCCTGTCCTGGAGTGGGTAAAGAAAGGCAGTCGACCCGCCAGGGAGGACATCAGTCAATATGGGCCAGTAACTAAAAACCTGTGGGGTGCCTTCGATCTACTGGAGATGAGTGGATCCTTGCTTGTGCGGAGATGGGTGAATGCTCGGGGAGAAGTGAAACGACGGCTTCTGGTGGTCCCTCGCTCCCTCAGACGGAAAGTCTTGAAAGAGTGTCATGACAGTGTAACCGGTGGTCACCTTGGGGTGAAGAAAACCTTGGCAAAAGTGAGACAGGCGTACATGTGGCCTGGTCTACAGACCGATGTTCGGCAATGGTGCCGGAGTTGCGACGTTTGTAATCGCAGGAAGTTGGCGGGACGGAAGCCCAGAGGTCCTCATCGCGGTCAGATGACCGGAAGTCCGGGAGACAGAGCAGCTGTTGATATTCTCGGGCCATTGGCAGAAACCGGTCAGGGAAACCGATACGTAGTCGTCATCGGAGACTATTTCACCCGTTGGGTGGAAGCTGTAGCCTTACCCAATCAGGAAGCCACGACGATTGCCCAAGCTGTCGTGGACCACTTCGTGACCCGATTTGGCGTACCAATGGCAATCCACTCTGACCAGGGACGTCAGTTTGAAAGCAGAGTATTCCAGGGGATGTGCCGCATACTCGGAATGAGAAAAACGAGGACTACACCCTATCACCCCCAGTCGAACGGCATGATTGAACGGTTCAATCGGACCTTGGCCCAGATGTTGCATGCCAGCATTGACCGTCACCCGGACGACTGGGACCTTCACATCCCGTTGGTACTGATGTCATACCGTGCCACCGTGCATGAGACAACGGGATATTCCCCAAACATGATGGTGTTTGGGAGGGAAATCGCCTTGCCGTCGCACCTGACTTTGGGAGCGCCTCCGAAACAACAGGTAGAGCCGACACAGTGGGTCGAAGATCTCCGGGATGAGATGGCTGGGATTCACGAGTTTGCCCGAGAGACTACGAAGAAGAGCTTGAGGCGGCAGAAACGTATCTACGATACGAGAGCTTTTCCCCACAAGTACA